>PVJC01044863.1:0-13936 GCA_004026665.1 Murina feae | reverse complement strand
GGAATCGAACCTGGGACCCTGCAGTCCGAAGGCCGCTGCTCTATCCACTGAGCCAGACCGGCCAGGGCAGGACAGTCCTTTTTAACCTAAACATCGGGGATTGCAGACCATCTCCAATGCCTATCGCCCACCCACCCCTTCATTTCCATTTCTTTCTCCTCTCTCCTGCTTCCCCCTTCTCCTCCCTGCCATCTTCTTCCTCTCCCCTCTCCCCTCCCCCAGCCATCCCTCAGCCCACGGAGCCATAGTGATGCTCACACTCACAGCTGTGGGGCCTCAGCGAGGACATTCCAGGCCAGTTCTTCAGCTGCCGGGTCCAAGATCAAGCCGTCCTCCATGAAAGACACACAGCTGAGCCAGGCAGCTGACTGTTCTTCTTTTTTTTTTTTCAATATATATATATTTTTTCCCATTGATTTTTAGAGAGAGTGGAAAAGAGAGGGGTAGACAGAGAGAAATATCACACCGATTGGTTGCCTCCTGCACGCACACTGACCAGGGCCCGGGCCGGGGAAGACCCTGCAACCCAGGTATGTGCCCTTGACCAGAATCGAACCCGGGACCTTTCGGTCCGCAGGCCAAAGCTCTATCCACTGAGCCACACCGGCCAGGGCTGACTATTTTTCTTAAACAATGGTGGGTGTTAGTTGTTTGCCTGGACTCAACTGTCCATTTTCCGTATAACCATTTGGTTAGGTAGCTCAACGGTGTTGGCTGGTGGCAGTGGTGATGGTGGTTTCTGATCGGTTAATAAATCAGACTCGATGCTGCTCGAAGCCATCAGTTAGGTGGTCCGGGGCGTGGGGAAGCAGTGATTAAAACGTCAAGACGAGAGTGTTCTTGGGAAGGCATAGCCGCTCCTCACTGCTAATTAAAACACGGAATCATGACCCAGAAGCAGCTCAGCCTCTACGAGTGCCTGTGTTATCTTAGGAAAAAAGATTCTGAATTAGCCATTACATATCTCAGGCATCACTCCGATTAGATACAGGACGGAACGCTGACACCTGTCACTGCTGTGGAAGCAGGGTAGACCTGAAGTTAGACTTTGCAGTTTGAGTTTTAAAAATAAAGCCATTTGCTCTGACCGGTTTGGCTCAGTGGATAGAGCATCAGCCTGTGGACTGAAGGGTCCCAGGTTCGATTCCGGTCAAGGCCATGTACCTTGGTTGTGGGCACATCCCCAGTAGGGGGTGTGCAGGAGGCAGCTGATCAATGTTTCTCTCTCATTGATGTTTCTAACTCTCTATCCCTCTGCCTTCCTCTATGTAAAAAAATCAATAAAATATATTTTTAAAAAGTAAAGCCATTTTCTGTAAGAACTAAGCACAGACTTTAAAACCACGCTGTATGGAAAGCTAAAACTTCCCCTAAGAATTCCTGGTGGTTGGAATTGAGCCTCCATTGAGTGGAAAAGCTGGATTAAAAAGGCCCCTCGCCATCACCTAGCCTGAACACCTAAGCTATAGTTAGATACAGTTCTGCTTATCAGAAAACACTCTGCCCAGAGCCTCCGATAGGGTTCCCCATGGGGCAGCACAAAAATAGCGACTCCTTCTACCTCCAGCTCCTAAGAGCTCCCTGCGCAGGTCCGCGGTCAGCGGTCAGCGGTCCTGCCTGCTCGCCAGCTGAGATGGTGCAGGAAATACTTCTGCGTGGGGGAGGGTGTCTGTTTCCAGACTTCCCACGGGGTCTGGTGGGAATCGATGCGATAGGATCAGCAAAGCATAACTGCAGAGAAAACTGTCTGAGAAAGATAGCGCTGGATGGGAAGGCAGATAAGCCCAAATTCCTGGTGCGCAGCCGCGGGAGGCCTGCTCTCCATCCTCCAGAGCTGAGATGCCTCCCTGCCAGGCTCCCCGCAGGGCCTCAGGAGGGGGTTTCTCTGTGACAGGCCCTCCGTCTGTCCGTCCGTCCATCCATCAGTATTCATGGCCGCGCTGCTAAAAGGAGTGGCTGTTTGCAGCAACTGAGCTCTCCGAACCTCTCCAGGGAGCCTCCTGCCACAGGTGCATGGTAGCCTGAGGTGCTGTATTCACTTGCAGGTGGAGGCAGGAAAGGTGAACTGGATGGCTGTGTTCTCTCTGGCTGTGCTTTTCCACTTGGTGTCAGGGCAGTGGCAATAGGAGAGGGAGAGGAAGAAGGAGAGAGAGGGAGTCTGGGGAGAAGAGAGAAGGGGAGGGGAGGGAAGGGGAGGCAGGTAGCCTTTTCTAAAACTCAACTTCATTGGGCTTGGCCTGTATTGCTCAGTGGTTGAGCGGCGACCTATGAACCAGGAAGTCACGGTTGCATTCCCAGTGGGGTTGGGGGCTTGATCCCAGTGTGAGGCGTGCAGGAGGCAGCCAATCAGTGATTCTCTCTCATCATTGATGTCTCTATCTCTCTTTCCCTCTCCCTTTCTCTCTGAAATCAATAAAAAATAGATTAAAAAATAAAATAAAATAAAATTCACCGTCACTGGAATAAAGACAGGAGGTGATGGCTGGATATCGTCTCACAACAGCCCTGGTGCGGTGTCGTTGCTGCCCCCATGGTACAGCGGGAGTCACCAGGCTCAGAGCAGCTGAGTGGCCTCCCCGAGGCCACACACTTGGTGAGGTAGCCTGGTCTGCACCAGGTGACTGACCCAGATCTTTACCTTTAAGATCACAAGAGCCTGAAAAAGTGGGTCTCTCTTAACCTCCCAGCGTCCTCCACCCCTGGCATGCTGTCGCGGACGCCCTCCCTCTCCGTCCACTCCCGCGCAGGCTGTCATTGCCTGTCCTTCCCCAGGCGCCAGAATGTTCTAGCAAAGACCCCAGTGGCCCCCTATTTGCTGACTCAATGGGAACCTCAGTCCTCACCTCCTTGGCCCTCCAAGGAATCTGACCTCTTATCACCTCTACCCCCTGCAGCTCTCTCCTCCCTCGGCGTCTCCGACACCACCGTCCCCTCTCTGGCCTCTCCTAGGTCTGTCTTCCCGGCCCCTCCTGCTACCTGTCCCTTCAGTGTCAGTGAGCCCCCGACTCCTCACTCAGGTGTCTCCTGTCTCACTCTACACATGCTCCATGGAGACCTCACCGTCTGAGGATTCCCCACCTTCTTCGGGGTGATGCTCCCAGAGCCACATCTCTAGCTCTGGATGCCCCCTACAGCCCCCAACCTTGGGCCCCTCTGGGGCATTCCACCTCAAGCTCTACAGAGCCCAGCCCAGTGTTTTGTCCACAGCCATCCTCAAAAGTCAGACCCACAGTAACAAAAACCCTCTCTCTCTGTCTGTATTCTCCATTTCCATGAATGGCAGCCCATCCGCACCCTTGCCCCGGCCAGAAGACTTTCTCCTCTCCCTCCCACCCACAGCTCCGCTGCCACCTTCATGGTCCACACTGTCCCTTCATTCCCGCTGCTGCTGCCTTAGTTCAGGTCTGCGCCATCTTCCACTCGGGCCAGGGGCCTCTTCCCAGGACTCCGTGACACCGTTCTTCCTCCCACCGTCCCTCTCACCATCAGAGCAATCTCCCCTCCATGAACATATCTGATCACTACATCCCCTTCCTGGAGGCCCTTGAATGCCCACCCATGGCCACAGGATAACATCAACCTGCAGCCGGCAAGGCCCTTCAGCCTTGGATCCTTCTGGAATATTCTTTCCCAGCCTGTCACTCACCCATGCAAACACCCTGCTATGGTGATGAGACACCGGCAGGTTCCCAGGAGCACTGAGCGTGCATGACCTCTCTGTGCCTGAGGCCTGTTATGCCCTCGGGCCCCGAGTGTCGGTGTGTCACCCTGTCCACAAGGGTGAGCTACTCCTGCCCACCCTTCCAGTCAGCTGGCGCCTCGCCCAGCAGCCTGCAGCCTGGCACTTAGTACCCCACACTGTAACTCTTTGGTTCCCTGTCTATCTCTGACAATAGACTCCAGGGGAAGAATTTTAGCCTTTTTTATAGCTCAGTTATAATGTGGCATAGTACTATAGCTGGGCACATACGCGGGAGTAAAAAAGCGCGTATTGGCAAATGAATATGAAAGCAAAAACAGCCCTAACCAGTTTGGTTCGATGGATAGAGCGTTGGCCTGTAGTCTGAAAAGTCCCAGGTCCAATTCCTGTCAAGGGCACATGCCCGGGTTGTGGGCTCAATTCCCAGTATAGGGCGTACAGGATCAGCCAATCAATGATTCTCTGTCATCACTGATGTTTCTATCTCTCTCTCTCTCCCTTTCCCTTCCTTTCTAAAATCAATAAAAATATATTTTAAAAAGAAAGCAAAAAACAATAAATAAAATATCAGTAAACTGAATCCAGCAATATATTTAAAAAATACATTGTGGGGTTTATAACAGGAATGCAAGGATGGTTCACTATTAGCCAATCAATTATAATTCACAATAATATATAGAAAGAGAAAAATCTTATGATCATCTCCCTAAATACTGGAAAGGCATTTGGCAAAATATAACACCCGCTCCTCATTAAGAACACTAAGTAAAATAGAAATTGATGGTGATTTTCATATATCACCGCCATTTAACATTGTATTGGAAGCATTAATCCATGTAACAAACAAGAGAAAATCATTAGAGGAATAAAAGCAGCAAAGAAAGAGTAATGATATCTCTATTTCCAGAAGATAAATTCTTTTGAAAATTTGAGTACCAGTTTTAAAAACTAATGAATACATTAATAAAATGTAATAAGGTAATAGGATATAAAATTTATATATAAATCACTATCCTTCTATATAAACAATTATCAATTAGAAGAGATAATGAAAGTGAAGAGCTCATTTGTAATAGCAACGAAAGATATAAGACCTGAGAATAAATTGGGCAAAAATTATTAAGAGAAAAACCTTTAATATTGTTGAAAAGCAGGCTTGTTCAAATGGAAAGACGTCCCATGTTCTTGGGAAAGATTCAACCTCATAACGATGCCAACTATCCCCCAGGTTAACATACAAAGTGACCGTCAGCCTGCACGTTTTGGCATCACTGCTGTTGACACTTATTCCCTGAAAACCTTCAGGACGTGCTGTGGCCACACTCACATCCCAGCGAAGCAGAGGAGGGAGAGTCCACGAGAACTAAAGGGCTCTGGGTGACGCTTTCATGGGGATGGACGTCAGTAGGAGCTTCTCTTTTTTTAAACTTTTATTCACTTAGTTTTTTTATTGATTTCAGAGAGGAAGGGGGAGGGAGAGAGAGAGAGAAACATCAATGATGAGAGAGAATCATTGATCAGCTGCCTCCCGCACTCCCCACTTGGGGATCGAGGCCACAAACCCGGGCTTGTGGCCTGACCGGGAATCCAACCCTGATCTCCTGGTTCAGAGGTCAATGCTCAACCACTGAGCCACGCCAGCCGGGCCCGATTTACTATTTTGATAAATATTTCTTAAGCAATTTAGGGATGCCGGTGCATTCCCCCTCCCTCCGCCCCTCTGCGAACGCACTTTAAGGCACTTCTGATGGTGCGTGTCAGCACGAATGGTCAAGCGCAGCCCTTCTAGAGGGTAAGACCTCAGAGGTCGACCAACAAAACAAGAAGAGATGCTACCCTCAGCCTGTGACTCAAGACCCTGGTTACAAGGAAGTCGGTGTTGTGTTCCTGGAAAGAGAGTGGACCCTCAGGGCAGCACCAGTTTGCCATCTTGGCCGGGAAAGAACAGAGCGGAACCCAGGTAGCCCTGCTGACCGGGCCCCGGGCCATCCAGCTGAAGCTCAGCACGAAGAGCGGACAACAGCCTCAACTGAGTGAATGTTAAATGTGCGGAAGGTGCTTTTCCTCCATGTTATTGAGCCGAGAAAATGACTCAGCTCAGAATCTTGACAACTCACGGACTTTCCCCACCCCACCCCCCGCCATCTGTGAGCCCAGGAAAAGGCATCGGAACGTTCTCTCTCTCTCTCTCTCTCTCTCTCACACACACAGCTTCCCACTCGGGCAGTGACAGGAACAGTGAGTGACCCTCGATGGCATTGGGGTGCAAGCATCTTGGGGTTTCTCTTCCCTGCATCTTTAATGCTGCTTCCTTGTGTGGCTTGAATCATTTCGATCACCTGGAAACCCGAGGATAAAGGAATCAGGTTCGTCTTCACTTTGCTACGAGATTCATGTATGTTCATGAGCGTCGATGTGGCGCATCCCAGCAAAGCGCCTCGCACCTACCAATGGTAACTGTCAGCCATTTATAATCATCATTGTTACCACGGCCATTACTACTCACTGATGAATAGTGCAATCTGTGAGACGCCAAAGAGCAACAGTTACGTTGCCTAAACTTTATTGACTTAATCCCTCCAAATGCTGACAAACGACTCGCGTCTGCCATTTAAAAATCACATTTCTAATGCAATAATCCTATCTGCAGAGGGTGTGGGAGGAATGACCACAGGCCAGGGCTTCTTACAAAGTGAATTAAGTGACTATAAAAACGGACCTTGTTGGCCCACAATTAAAAGTCTGGTAGAATGCAATGCCATCATTCCACAGCTCACTTAGCCTTCAAGAAGAGGTTTCTGCTCACACGTCTACTAGGAATCCTCCTATAATCCCTCAAATGTTTCAGAAATTTTTTTTTTGAATGATACAGGCTATGGGACTTTTCCATTACCGATAGTATCTGTTAGCCGGTCCTTTATCTCCAATACTTCTGAGATGGAAAAGATTCGAAGGAAGCTTTCCGAAAATAGCCATGTGGTCTTCGATTTCCGATAGATTTTTCTCATAATTAATAACTATTGAAAAGGCCATATATTGCATCTATTTAGAGTGTCTTACAATGGCTTCCAGGGGAACCTTTTAAGTGGAGTTCTTTTTCCACCCCCCCTTTTTGGAGCTGGGAAAATACGAACATATAGATGAAATCTCCAAGTCTAGACTCACTTGGGCCCCGGCTATTTAGAGGCCACGCTTGGTGTTTTTAAACCCATGACACATTCCTCCCTTTCATCTCGGTGACTCCTAGCCACCCTTCTCAGTGTGTCTGGCTAATCTTCCTGGTATTTCTGGGGCATAAATGGACCCAGAGTATGTGACTGAGAACAAATCAGATAGGAATGTCTTCCTGGACCTTTTTTTTTTTTTTTTTTTTTTTACATAAAAGATTTTCTTTTATTGATATGGAAATGAACAGATGTCTGATAACCTCTCGCCAAGCTGGGCTGGTTCTGCTTACTCCAGGGAATTCCTCCGGGCTGAGGTTTCGCAGGGCTGCTCTGTGGCTGGTATCGGAATGATCCCGGATCGCCCAGAACGGGAGATTCATGCCTTGGCCCCTGTTCCTGGCGCGGTGCCCCGACTGTGTATAAAACAGGAAGGGCGCGCTTGCCAGTGGATATAAAATGGTTTTATATTTACACATGGAAACGCTGCAGTGGGTAAAAGGGCTGTTTTACTTAAAATCCCAACACTTTGCAAATCACATTCCTTTGTTTTTTTTCTCACCACTTGCACTTCCCAGGCTAGAAAAGAACTGATAGGCCCCAGGCCGTCCTTTCTCACTGGCCAAGAGGGTAACCACCAATCCGAGGGTTTTACAGGCTGCCACCAGGCACCCGTCTTGGCAAGGCCAGGTAAGCTGCCACCTGAAAGGTTGAAACCAGCGAATTTTTAAGGGCTATGTGAGTTCACAGCTGTCACTTTCTACATCCCAGAGTCTGTGTTTTCCTAAATCTGCCTCAAACTCTACGCACAGCACCAAAACCATTACCAACGTCCTTCGCTCTGAGCTCCACCCAAATCTGGGTCTCCTACCACTTCCTGCCTCAGTTAGCATGACCCCCTTCCATGCACTGGTCACCTGGCCACAGAGAGTGGGTGGGAGTGGGCAGTCACCCACAGGGCCCCGGAGTCACGAACTCCTAGGACCAGCCGGACCCCCTGCATGGGCCCACCAGCACTTCATCTCACCTTCTTTTTTAAAATATATTTTTATGGATTTGAGAGAGGAAGGAGAGGGAGAGAGAGATAGAAACATCAATGATGAGAGAGAATCATTGATTGGCTGCCTTTTGCACAGCCCCACCCTGGAGGATGGAGCCTGCAACCCTGGGCATGTGTGCTGATTGGGAATCGAACCTGTAACCTCCTGGTTCATGGGATGATGTTCAACCACTGAGCCACGCCAGCCTGAGCTCCCCTGACCTTCTTAACCAACTGTCCCAGAGACACAACTGGGGGGATTCCACAGGGCTTGCTACCTGCCAGGGGCAATGCGCATGCCAGAAATCACATGCCAGTGTGATATTTGGAAAATGCACCGACTGAAATTAAAAACTGAAAGATGTTCTGTAAGAAAAATCTTACATCCCATGAAACAAACCAACCAACCAGAATCTTGTCTGATAATCATCGACGCTCACATCCATCTGTGAAGAATGGAGTGCCTTTCCAACCTTATCTCAAGTAATTTTCACGACATTCTAACCGTCTGAATCATCGTCTCGGCGGGAAAGTGAAACATACAGAGGGAAACCCATGGACTCAATGTCACAAACCCACATCACCCCAAAATGAGAAGGTTCCTGGACGCGCTGGTCCGGCCCGCCCAGGAGGCTTCTGATCCCACCTCGTAGAATGCAATGCTCTACTTACGAGGAAATATTCCCCCAAATGCAGCTCAGCATCCTAAGCGAATTACAAAGATGATTTTTGCTAATCATTCCTCCAAAACACGCCATCTTCCCGACTCTTACTCCAGAGGAAGAACTACATGCTGGGGCCACCGTGATACTCTTGTTCTAATAAAACTGACCTCCTCCGCACCTGGGGGCTGCAAGGGTCTCCAGTTTGCTTATAAACTGGGGAGGAGGAAAGCCTTGTCTCCTAGTTACATGGAACACAGGAGAGAGCACGGGGTTTATTTGATTAACACGTTGCAAACTTCTGAGGTGTGCTGATCCAACGCTTTAGAAAGGAAAACTAACACTGAAATTATTATTCCCGGAGACACGCAGGATACTGTTAGTCAACACTGAGGCTCCTCGTTTCTAACAGGATGATCCAAATCATCACTGGTTCTCATGGCGTCGTGGGCACTCCCTGAACCACGGTCATGCTGTGTCATATGTGAAGCTCCAGGCACTGTGTGATATTCCCATGTGCACCCTCTGCGACCCCGTGTGACTGTCCCCATGTGACTGTCCCCGTGGGTGCAGGGCGCTGAGGTGTAGCAGACCCATCATTGTGACAATACAATCCATTTCCCAGCGTCTCTTTTATTTCACGCTGTAACTAAAACTGGCAAATATACTGAGCTGCCTGCCGCCACCCTGTGAAGGAACCTCCCAGCTGCCTCAGCAAGACCAGAACTCTCCTTGGTCACATGACCCCACAAGACAAGATTTGCTTCTTCTTCCTATCCATTTCCTTCCCTTCCCCCATTTGAGTGAGAAGGGTATATTTTGATTTCCATTTGCACACAAGAGCACTCAAACGTGAAGCTATTAGAGGAATGAGTCCTACAGAAGCATGAACAGGCTCAGAGGGAAGGCAGGGGAGGGTGGGAAGGGAGAGCTCAACCAATGAACTTGTGTGCATAAGCCATGGGCACAGACAATGAGGTAGTGAGGGCCTCGGGGGGAGATGGGAGTAGGCTGGGAGAAGTTAATGGGGGAGAGGAGGACCTATGTAATAGTTTCAACAATAAATATTTTAAAAATGCATCCTCAGGAATGTTCTAGAATGATCTGGGAGACTGCAACTTACTAGGATTTCCAAATATCAGATGTCACCCAAATTCATCACATGGTCTGGCGTGGTTGTACGCTTTCACAGCTCCCCACACTCGTCCTGGTGGAGGAGTACGTTACGAATTGTGCGTTTGGTGGTTGAGGATATAAGCTCCACGTGGACCAGGGCTGTGAGCACCTGTGACTTCATGGCTGTGCTGAACGCAGAGCCCTGAACGCCGTGGGAAATCGAAGCGCATTGGCAAACGATCCGGAGAGCTCTAATAACTCCGTGAGCGAAGACACCGGGTGCAAGTGAAGGCGTGAAACGAGTCTTAGAACCCCGAGTTGCTGCATTCTTGGGGTTGCATCACCAAACCGCCAACAGGGCGCACTGACAGCAACCCGCGAGGTCATGATTCCCGGGGCAATCGCGGGGTCCACAAAACCCATTCTCCGGGCGGTGGCCTTCCCCGGGTAGGATTTTACCATCTGTGCGCGGGTATTTGCTGAGGGCAACCCTTGCCCGTGACTCCAGGGGAGGCAAACAGGCGCTCATCCCGGAGGCCCGCGCTCAGAACCAGTGTTTCCAGCCACCGACATGCCAACTGGACACGCCATGAGCAGAGCCTATCAGCCTCTCGCAGCGACCCACTCTGTGTTCTTGCCATTTAACCGGCCGATAAGAAGGCTTTGAAGTGCACGAGTCAATACGACCCTGTGACAGCGCTGGGACCAACCGCGCCAACACAACTGCATTGTGTTCCTGGGGGGTGGGGGGGCCGCGGGGCTGCCTTGGGGAGCCGCGCTGGAGCGGCCAGGCTAGCGGTGCTCCGAGGGGCTCCCACCCCCGTCTCCCCGGACAGAGTGACTTTCGGGGGAGATGCTGGCTTCAGGGACCTGGCGGGAAGGGAGGCCCACAGACTGGCAAGGAGAAGCCCCGACCCGCTCGCTTCGACTTCCCGGCCCGCGTTTCTGTGAAGGATCACGGGTGGTGGGAGAAGGTGGGGGAGGGGGAACCTCAGAGGGGCCAGCAGCCCGGGGCGGGGCGGAAGGCAGGACTCCCGGAGCTGGTGTCCGCGCGTCCCCGCCCCGGCAAACGTTGGCGGGCGCGCGGGGAGAGGGGCTCGGAGCCGCGCAGGTCCAGGATGGCTGGCAGGTGCGGGGATCACAAAGGGACTCTCCGGAGGGAGGTCAGCAGGACGAGTCACCTGAACCCCCCGTGGAAAGCCCGCGCGCTCGGCGCCCCACCGTGTCCGCGCGACAGAGACGGGCGGGGTCGCCCCAGACGCCGGCCCGAACCCGCCCCACCCGTGCAGCGCCCCCTGGGTGCGAGGCTGCCCCAGCGCCGCAGGCTCCTCCGGCCGCGGCCCGGCGCGCAGTGGCCGCGGGAGGGGCAGCGGCCGCGGGCTGCGGGGCTGCGAACGCCCCGGCCGCCGCGTCCCCCACCCCCACCCCCGCCCCGCCGCCCCGCCGCCCCCCGCGCGCGGCTCACCTTGCCCGGGAAGGGCCCGGGGAGCAGCAGCTGCAGCGCCTGCCTCTTGAGCTCCACCAGGCGGGCGTTGCAGTTCTCGCACCAGACGCCGCGGTCCGAGCCGGGGGAGGAGCCGCCGCCGCTGCCCGAGCCCGGGGAGCCGGTGCCGAAGCCCGGCGAGCCGCCCAGGGAGCCCGGCGAGCTGGTGCCGATGCCCGGGGAGGCGGGGCCCGGGGAGCCCGTGAAGGAGCTGGGGGACGAGGTGCCCGAGCCCGGGGACGGGGTCCCCGACGAGCCGAGCGCCGAGCCCGCGCCCTCGGGGGTGGGCCGGCCGCCCGCGCGCGACTCCTCGTAGGCTTTCCGGTACCAGCTCTCGGGGGAGAAGGGCGCGGCGGGCTTGGTGGGCGAGCAGACTTCATTCACCTGCGGGGAGACACGCCGGGGTCAGGGCGCCCCCTCCCCACCCCCCGGGACTGCGCGCCGCCGAAGGCCCGGCCTGAGCCCCGCAGCCAAAAGGGCCGCGTTCACGCTCCGTGAGCGAGTCCCCAACGCCCCGGGGCTCCTGGCGCGGTTCTCGGGCGCCGGAGGGGGGAAATGGCTCGCTCGGGGGGTTCCGTGGCTCCTGCAGGGGAACCCACAGACTCAGAACCCCGCGCTTTTGAACCCGACACCCACCCAGCCGGAGCCCTGGTTGGGGATCCTGGGAGCCGCTCTCCTGGGGTGGGCAGGAGCGGGAGGGGCTGCGACTTCATTCATTCATTCATTCATTCATTCATTCATTCGTTCGGGTGCAGCCTCGGGGTCCTGAAGGCCCCGGGAAGTGACCCCGAGGACCCGCAGGGAATCCGCGGGAAACCCTCCCGCTCGGCGCAGCTCCCCCTGTGAGTGCGGGAATGCTGCGAAAGTTAGGGTGCGGGGACCGGGAGGCGGGCGAGGGCTCACAATTCCCAGCGCCGGGCGAGCGCGCGGGTCCCCGCGACAGACCCGCCTCCGCGCACGCACGCCGGGCCGCGGCGCCTCGGAGCCGGGGGAGAGCTCGGGGCCGCCCCGCCGCGCCGCGCGGCTCCCGGGAAGGGGGACCCCGGCCGCCGTGGGTCTGGAACGCGCCTCCGCATCGCACCCGTCACAACTTACCCCGTATTTCTTGCCCCTGGTGGCAACGGCGAGCCTCTCTTTATTCCCAGCGACCGAATTCATGGTGGCTTTTCCAGGAGAGAGTGTGTGTCTGATAGTCCACCAGCGCTACATCCACAAGGTCCGCCGCCCGGATGGGTCTCCCGGTGGCGGGGGGCCGACTTCTGGTCCCCAAGTCAAGGCTCCCTAATTGGGGGAGGGGGCATAAGGCAAACGGGCCCCAGAAGGAATAGCTCCGATGTGCAGAAGGGGCTGGAGCGGGCGGCTTATCCTTTCTTCAAATGCCGCTTCCCCGCATCCTCTGCTGCTCCAGCCACGCGTTCCCTTTCCACGGTCACATCCAGACAACCGGCGCTTCCCGCAGCCGAGGAAGCCCGCGCGCCTCCACGAGGGAACGGAGGCTCGCAATCGGGGCACGTGGCCGCCGCGGAGAAGGTGGGCGAGCCCCCGCCGGGCCCCCAGCCAGCGAGCCGGCTGTGGGCGCTCGTCTCCTCCCCGCAGCTCGGTAACTGAGTTCAAAGAAATTCTCCCAAAATATAAAGATCCAGCTCGGGGAGGAGCCTCGGCGTGTGCGAGCCAATATCCGCCGGCCCGCGCCGCCTGACAGCCGCGCGAGGGCAGGGAAAGGGGCGGCTCGGCGGGCCGGGCGCCGTCCGCGCTCAGAGCGCGCGTGTGCGCCCGGGCGCAGCGCGCAGCGTGGGGACCCGCGGCCCCGCCGCCCGGGAGCCCGCCGCCCGGCTGCCGCCGCCGCGCCGGCCCGGCTCCATTTTAGGTGGCGGCGCTCCCGCCCGACACTGAGAGGCCGAGAGCCGGCGGGGGGAGGGGACTGTCCATCGCGCTCCTCGCCGGCAAGTTCCTGGCGCGTGGCCTGCGGCCGGGGCGCTAAGGAGACGCCGCCGCGCGCGCCGGGGCCCGCGGGGCTGGATCGACTGCGCCCGCGCCGCCCCCGCCCCCAAGTTCTTTCTCTTCCTGGCGAGGCTCGCAGTTGTGCCTGTGAAACGCCGGGGAGAAGGGACTGAGTCACAGACAAGTCCGCAAACACCCGGGTCCTCCCCCGCCCTTTGTTCTCCCAGACCCTCCCTGCACACCTTTTCTGGAATGGCCCACCGGCCCCGGCCGGCCACGGTCCCCCTCCCCAGGACACCCGCCCCGCCCGAGGCCCGGGGTCCCCACCCGCCCAGCCCCTCTCTGCGAGGTGCCCAATCGCCCGGCGCTGGGACAGGTGAGCCTGGGGTCGGGAAGGCAGCCCGGGCCGGGGAAACTGAGGGACGCGCTGCAGACGCACGGCGCGACGGCGCGGGCCTTGGAGAGGGGTGTGTGTGAACTGGACTGGGCCTCGCCTCGGCTGGCCGGTGCCCTCAGCACCCGTCCTTCCGTGTCCTCCTTGGGACCCCCGGAGTCCCGCGAGCGCCAGTCATAGCCCAGTCTCGGACCCCCACCCACCCGAGGCGCAGCGCCGGGGGGCGCAGGAAGCCGGCCTGGCCGGGCTCCACACGTGGCTGCGCCGGGGAGTCATTTTTCACTTCCCGGGAGTACATTGCTCCTGGGGAGCCGGGGGCCTGCCTAGTGTGACCTTTAATTAACACCCGCGACGCCTCTGAAGGCGCTGGCCCAGGGTGGGATCACGTGAGCTGTGCTGGCATCTCGGCGCCCGGAGAGACCCCGCCTGGGGGTGGG
>PVJC01044862.1:0-15315 GCA_004026665.1 Murina feae | reverse complement strand
TTGCTCCCTCAGAGTTCCTGGACATAAAATAACAGACTCACTGGTGGCCTTGGACTCTGGGACTTAGTGAGTGCTTTGACCCTTGGTGCAGTAATGCATTGGGCCCAAGATGTATAATATGCATCGATACATTCTGTATCCTTGTCTGTTTCCATTAACATCGCATGTTCTTTTTCTCAAAATAGTTTAAGACTCCATTAACTATCAAATGGTTATATCAGCCATTGAACAAACTGTTGTTTAGTTAGTTATTCCATCATAACTACAAAGTCTTTTAGGAGAAAGCACAAGTGGGAAATGTTTTATGTCTCTCAAATAGTATAGCACATCATAAAGCTTGATGGCTCATAAAACACGTCCTCACCAGGGAGTTTCCTCATTGATGTTCAGTGTGAGGTGACCCTTTTCACTCAGCAGGCACAACTGGTCAGGCACTGGGAATGTGATTGCTATAAGCTGTTTATTTTTAATAATTGTGCTCTGAGTTTGCACACTCAATTCTCTTTCTCTGGATGGCATATACAGTTGGAAAAGAGGACATAAAATGAGAAAACCTTTCCTTTTTCTGCAAATAAATGTATAACTGTATCTACAGGAGTATTCATCCAACCCTCGTTTCTACTGTTTACTTTTTTAATTAAATTTTGGTTGACATTGTTTAATAAAATTTTATAAGTTTCAAGTGTATAATTTTATGATACACAGAAATAAATGCAGGCTTAAGCTTATCCCTGTACCTGTCTTCTCAAGACCCTTAAGCTAGTGAGTACTACTTTCCTCTGTTGTGTAGACAATTTCTCTCAGTTGGATACTTCACATTTTCAGACAATTTTAGGATTTCCCACAAAATAATTATCCCTATACTTCCCTATACTCCAAGCGACCCACAGCCACACTCTGTCTCCTTTTGCTTATTCACAACCAAACTTACCAAAATTTTTATAGTAACCCATTTCTCACTTCTTACTTCACTACATACCTACTAAACTATTATTACTTACTTCCACCTCTGAGGTTTATCCAACCAGCTCTCCCTAAGATCATCACAGCACACATCCTGTAAATAAACCCATAACTTCTGTGGACTACAGAAAAATGACTTCCAAAGATGGCCACATTCTAATCCCTGGGACCTGTGAATGTGTTGTTAGAGAGAACTGTAGAGATGGCAGTACTAATAGGACTTGGTTTGATGTTTCTAGCTTTAAAGATTGTGGAAGGAGCTTTGCAGGAATGCAGGCAACTCTAGAAAGTGGAAAAGGCAAGGGAACAGATCCTATCTGGAGACTATAAAAAGAAATGCAGCCTTCCTAACACCTTGACTTTGTCCAGTAAGATCTATGATAGACTTTTCTAATGGGTAGAACTGTAGATGATGCAGTCATGCACCACATAACAATGTTTTGATCAGCAATGAACTACATACGCAATGGTGGTCCCATTTATTATAATGGATCTGAAAAACTCCTTACACCTAGTGACATTTTAGCTATTGCAATGTAGCAATTGCCAATGGTATTCAGTGTTTAGAACCTTGCTGTGAAGATGTGTTGCCTAGGAGCAATAGGCTATACCATATAGTCTAGGTGTATAGTAGGCTATGCCATCTGGGTTTGTGTAACTGCATTCTGTGATGTTCACACCTTGACCAAATAGCCCAATGAAACATTTCTCAAAATGTACCCTCACCATTAAGCAATGCATGACTATAAATTTGTGTTGTTCTAAACCACCTAACTTACGAAAATTTGTAATAGCAACAGTAGGAAGCAAATACAAGTTCTTTGCTCTAACTCCACCTGGCTTTCCTACCACCTGGCAGACTGCCCAACCTTGGCTTGCATCTCCTCCTCTCTTTCAAACCCTCGTGCTCTGCCTTAGATGCATGTTCTACTTACTCTGTATTATCCTCATCCAGGACTCCAATCACCACCTCTATTCAAAAAAACAAAAAACAAAAACACAACACACAAACATTTATATTCCAAGCCCATACTTCTTGTTGAATTCCAGGTCTATAAATACAACTGCTTGCCTGACAGCTCTTCTCAGATGAACCACAGTCACTTCAAAATAAATACAGCCTAAAAAGGAAATCATGACCTCTCCCCCTAAAACTCGATCATCTTCCAGCATATTCTATCTCTGTTACTGGAACTATCAGCCACCTAGTTATTTATACAAGCCAGACACTTAGGAGTCATATTTGACACCTCTCTCTCTCCCTCCTCTTCTATATGAACTTTGTCACTATCTCCTACCCATTTTACTTACTAAATATTGCTAATACTCATCCCCTTCTGTACATCTCCATTGCCATCATTCTTGCTGCATTAGATTTCTATTGTTCTGTACCAAATTAGCACAAAGTTAGCAGTTTAAAACAGCAACCCTTTTTTAAGTCACAATTCTGTAGGTCAAAAGTCCACAGAGTCTGGGCTAGGTTCTCTGCTTAAGCTAAAATCAAGATGTCAGCTGGCTGCATTTTCATCTGTCAGCCAGAGGATAAGTCCTATTATTGGTAGAATTTAGCTTCTTGCAGGTATAGCACTGAAGTCCCCAATTATTTGATGGCTATCAGTAGGGGACTGCTCTCAGCTCTAGAGACCACCCACATTCCTGATCACACTGTCTCCCCTTTTATGCATGCATTTAAGCATAACCAATGGACACAAATCACTGGGGGGGGGGGGAGGCTGGGGGAAGGGCAGGGGAAAAAAGAGATATTTGTACTAATCTTTGTAATACTTTATGTAATTAAAAAAAGAAAAGTAGGGATGGTACCGTGAATCTCTCTTCTACTTTGACTCTTTCTGACGTCTCCTCCTGCAACCAGCTGGAAAAAGCTCTCTACATTCAAGGGCTCATGTGATTAGAACAGGTCCACCTGAAAAATTTTCCTATCTTAAAATCAACTGTGCATGCAACAAATAACATAATCATATTAACAGATTCTGGAGATTAGGGTGGGATGACTTTGGAGGACCCAAAACATCACAAGCATGTCAAATCGCTGCTGGTGGCCCACAGGCCTTGGACCACATTATCATCATTCTCTACACTGTGAACTGACTTTCTAATTAATTCACCTGACTTCATTCATTCCACCACTCTGGTCTGTTCACACTGCAGCCAGAGTGATCACCTCCAAACACACACGGTAATGTTACCCACATGCATCCTAGTGCTCTTAAGCTTAGCCATGGCCTAAAGCAGTGTTGCTTGATTTGTTGTCTGGAGCCCAGTGCCTGTGACTGCTCCTACTCTGCAAGGCAATCAGCACAGAAACCACAAGCAAGCATCTAGACACGTTCACAACAATTCAGAGTAATTTACTATCTGGTAGAACTAAAAATAAATTTGGGGCTTGTATTTTTATGTATGTCTTATTTTTAAATTTCATGTTTTTAGTAAGTCACTATTTATTTTAGTTAATGAAATATCAAACCATGAAATATAGAAAGAAAAATTTTAAACTGTGGACCTGTACCACTGAAAATTGGAAAAGTTCTGGACCAGTGGGTACTGCACACTCTGGCCTCCACTTCTTTAGCTTTATCTCATGCCAGGCAGCCTCTCAGTCTCCAAGCTCTGTCCATAGTAGTCCTCTCACAGTTCCCCCTGCATTCCATATTTCTTGTGTCATGCTGAATGCCCATACTAGATTACAAACTCTCTATTATATTCTCTCCTTGTACCAGGGACCTCCAATATGTATCTATTGCAATTGCAGTATTAATAAACTAGAGGTCCGGTGCACAAATTTGTGCACCAGTGGGATCCCTTGGCCTGGCCTGCAGGATTGGGCCAAAACCAGCTCTCCAACATCCCCCAAAGGGGTCCTGGATTGTGGGAGGGCACAGGCCAGGTCAAGGGACTCCACTGGTGCACTATCAAGGCTAGGGAGGAATGCAGGAGGTTGGCCAGCGCAAGAGGGCTCCATGGCATGTCCAGCCTGTCTCGTTCAGTCCTGATCGGCTGGACCCCAGCAGCAAACTAACCTACCAGTCAGAGCATCTTCCCCCTGGTGGCCAGTGCACATCATAACGAGTGGTGGAGCAGTCTTAGCATATCATTAGCATATTATGCTTTGATTGGTTGAACAGATGACTGGACGACTGGACACTTAGCATAGTAGGCTTTTATTGTATGGGATTATGTAAGGATTTTGTGAAATGTCCTCTCCCCTCCTAAATTGTAAGCTCTGTGGTATCAAGAGAGCTTATCTCCCAGCTAATAGGAATATACACAGCTCTCTGCACAGTGCTTGATATATAATAGGTGCTCAAGAAATGCATATGGAATAAGAGAACACATCAATAAATAAATCTTAAATGGCAAAACCTAAGAGAAAGCCCCATTTGATTCCTGAAGATCCCTGTGGAGAACAGAACCCAGAGAAGAAAGAGTCCTTTCAGTCAGATGCTGCATATAACTTGCTGGAAACCACTCAAATAGTGGCTCTCATCTGGGGGAACTGAGTGGTGGTGGGGAAACAAGAGTGCCACACAGATGTTCCGCCGTGCAGAACTCTATAGACTTTCACTAAATCAGTCAAACCTGAAGACGTACTGGGTAGTCCACGTCCAGCCTTAAGGCCCTGGATTTCTCGAAGATAAATTTCTATTACTATACCTATTGGGGACATGAGTTAGATGTTGTTAGCTAGAAAAAAAAATAGTCTTCAGTTACAGCAAAGCCTGGAGACGTGTTTTTTAGAAGGTGGAAGAATTGGAGAATGTTTTTTACAATAAGTACTAGAAATAGTTAATAAGAAGGGTGTAAATATGCATGTGAGGTTCATAAGAATAAGTATATTTAATAAAAATAAATGCTACTGTAGTGCTTCTGATGCATATTAACTTACTTAATTGCCCCTATGTGACTTATGAGGACAACTAGCTACAATTTTTGCTATCATGATTAACAGAGAAATGCAGAAACTGAAACACAGAAGGTTGACAGCCTGCTCAAGTCAGTGGCTGGCAAGGATTAATTCCAGGCATCTGGGTTCTAGACCTGTCTTTTAACCACCATATCTTGTAAGAAGTGGCAAAAAGAATAGTTGTTTTAATTAATAAATTAATGGTAAGCAAGAATTTGGGAATTTGGCTGACAAATATTTAAGAGTCCAGAGAAATTATGCTGCTATGATCATAGGGGTGCATATATCCTTTCTAATTGGTGTTTCTAGTTTATAGATCCAGTGACAGAGAGGCATCGATCAGACCATCAAATCTCAGAGGGATGATAGGGGAGGATGGGGGTAAGGGGAAGAGATCCACCAAAGGACTGTATGAGTGCATATAGGCATAACCAATGGACACAGACACCAGGGTGTGAGGGTATGAGTGGGGGCAGGGGGAGTAATGAGGGAATAAGGACACATATGTAATACCTTAATCAATAAAAAGGGGGGGGAGCGTCCAGGGAATAGGTAATTGTGCAGAAAGAATTTGGAAATTGGCTACAAGCAACATTCATTCTAGTGGTTGGAGAGAAGGTCCTATGGTCTGTGCCCTTATTATTAATTATTTATCAGCTTGTTTATAGCAATAGCAGCAGCCTTTAAAAATTGGATCTCTGTGCCTTATTGTCCTGGGTTTTTATTAGCTGTTATTTCTAGTGAAGGACATTTCCAGTGCCTAAAAGAAATAAAGTTGCAATTACCCAATATTTGAATAATCTATTAAAATGGAAATGCATGGTCTTAACCTTAAAAAAAGTCACTCCCTCAAATTAACATTGCTTGTGGTTTATTTCAAAGGTAAAAAATGAGCACGATTTTCATAACCTGTGTGCACTAAGCCCTTGATCTATTATTATTTGTTAGTCTTCAACTAGTTACAATTTTTGCTATGATTATTTTATTTTTTGGCTTTTTTGGGGGGTAAAGCACTATCAATAACTCCTAAAATGATTTAAAAAAAGTAAGGTATTCCTATTTTTTCCCTGTTGAGTGTGGTTTTTATGTGCTTTAGGATTAAAAAATACCAATGACTAAATATTATTTTAGGCCAAGAAAGGAAGTAAGCAAATGTTCACTTTTTAAAGATGACAGCATTTTATAAAAGCAATAATGGTCATGAAATTTAACCAAATTGTGATTTAGTTATAATATTTACCATCATACTGAACTGTGTTGCCATGGGAGGCATTGGAGAGAAGATTGCATCTATATTGCATTATCAACTTTTGTGTCAGGTAATGATTTATCATTCTTCAACACCCAGAAATTTGTGAAGGTATTTTATTATGCTTGTCACTATGTTATTTAAAATATTGTAAACTTCAAGCAACAGGAAGATTTATGTGGAATTCTGTAGTATCTCTGTTTAATGTGATAGCAAATAATTCCTATTGAATAACGATCATTGACTATCCTGCTTCAAGCAATGCAATAACACATAAATAATTCCAGGAAAGCCATGTTAATAAATCAATTAATAATTTGAATACAGATAAAGTAATCTGCTCTTAAGCATTCTAAAATGCAGAATTTGGAACAAAACTATGTGAAGTATGAACGCAAAGTGCAATTATAGAAAGACACATCATAATATGAGCTACAATCTCTATTCACAATCAATGTATATGACAGAAATTACGTACTGTTAATAAATCTTAAGAAAGTTGAATCTGAAATGACTTTTATAAGTCACATTTTCTATTCAGTATGTTTAAACAAATGGTTTAGATTAGAGTATTCAAAGCCATATATATTTATTTTTCATTTACCTTTATTGTTGAAAATATTACATATGTGCCCCCCTTTTTTAATGACCCTTCTTCACCTCACACCCACCCTTTCCAGGCCTTCATCACACTATTATCTGTGTCCATGTGCTATTCATATATGAATAAGTTCCCTGATTAATCTCTCTTTCTCACATCCCACCCCCACCCTCCTTCTGAGATTCATCAGTCTGTTCTATGCTTCTATGTCTCTGGATCTATTTTGTTCATCAGTTTATTTTGTGCATTAGATTCCACATATGAGTGAGATCATGTGATACTTATTTTTCTCTGACTGGCTTATTTCACTTAGCATAATACTCTCCAGGTTCCTCCATGTTGTCTCAAAGGATAAGACAGCCTTCTTTTTTAACATCTGCATAATATTCCATGTTGTAAATGTACCACAACATTTTTATAGAAACCATATTTAATAATAAAAACTCTGCTTCTAACACCTGCCAATGCAAAGTCAGAAATTTCTGTGTATTAAGGTTGTTATTTTTTCTAAAAATGTAGAGATAGAAAAAATTAAAATAATGAAAAATTAAATTTTCACTGTTTTTTTTAAAAAGGACTTATCATAATCAATATTTTTCTGTGCCCTTACTATTAATTAGTTATCAACTGCTGGTATTCATGTTTTGGTGTCTAGCATTTTAAATAAACTGGAATAGAAAATTAAATCCATAATTTAATGAACATGATGCTCATAGATGCAAAACCTTAATTCTGTGTCTGGAATACCTAAGTTATCATTTAGATGTTACATAGACACTCTTGATGAAAAGGGACTTACATAGTCACTCACAAAATATTCAGTTGGCATGTATCAACATATAAAATAACTAACTAGCCATATTATCTATCATTTAAAATACCGTAATCAAGAAAAATTATTTTAGGAAATTTTGACTATATTGTCATTTTTTCAATGAAATAGACTTTCTCTGCATATATCATTAGTTACTGAACAATTATGTATTCAGATGTATTATTTTCTCCTAATCACACACTGAAATTCCAGTTACTTGAAATTAAGTTGAATCATCAGGTATTTTTTCTTGAAACAAAAATTTTAAATCCAATCCCCAAGAGCCAAACATTTTGTTTCTATCAACCGAATTCTACTTTTATTACTTTTATTTTTTATTAAAAATTTTTAACATTGAGATTATTTCAGGTGTCTGCCTTTACTTTTATAATGTTACTTCCCAAGATAGTCTCATAAACAAGTTAATTAAATACCAAAATGTGAAAACCTGGAAAAGATCAGGTTTACATGAGCTTTACCCAGCTCAAAGAAAGTCAGATTACTAAACCTCCAAGTAATATACTTGTACTAATAAATACTTAAATGATGGAAGCAATTACTAGAGATGTTTTGAATAAAGATCGAGCTTCAAACACACCCAAATCCAATCATGGGAATGTATAATTGAAATACTTTTTCTTTAAGACCAGGAAAGAGGCAGGAATGTTTGCTCTCACCATTTTTTCTTTTCAGAATCTTCACCTTAAACTTTATTTCCATTCACAAGAACTCAGAAATGATTACAAACTAAGTCAAACAAAAGTCTTGCTATATCCGCCCTAGCCAGTTTGGCTCCGTGGATAGAGCGTCAGCCTGCAGACTGAAAGGTCCCAGGTTCGATTCCAGTCAAGGGCATGTACCTTGGTTGTGGGCACATCCCCAGTAGGGGGTGTGCAGGAGGCAGCTGATCGATGTTTCTCTCTTGTTAATGTTTCTAACTCTCTATCCCTCTCCCTTCTTCTCTGTAAAAAATCAATAAAATATATTAAAAAAAACTTGCTATATCCTAAGTATTATAAGTTTATATCAATCTATCTAGCTTTGGTAAAACAATGCCATATTTTACAAGTTACTAGCTTATTTGAATTATAGTATGTTGCATATCATTTATTTTTTTTAAAAAAATCTTTATTGTTGAAAATATTACATATGTCCCCCTTTTCTCCTCATTAACCATTTCTAGCTCACTCCTGCCCCACCCCAGGTCTTCATCACCTTATCTGTGTCCATGGGTTATATATATACTAGTATGCATACAAGCTCTTCGGTCGATCTCTTTCCACCCACCCACTCCTGCCTTCCCTCTGAGATTTGACAGTCTGTTCCATGCTTCTATGTTCACAACAGCACAACTTATAGTAGCTAAGATCTAGAAACAGCCCAAGTTCCCATCAGTAGATGAGAGGATAAAAAAGCTCTGGTACATTTACACCATGGAATACTATTCAGCAGTAAAAAAGAAGGATCTCTTACCCTTTGAGAAAACATGCTAAGCGAAAGAGGACCGTCAGAGAAATATATGTATCACATGATCTCATTCATATGTGGAATCCAATGAACAAGATAAACTGTTGAACAAAATAAATCTAGAGATATGGACACATGGAAGAGACTCTTACCATTTATTTTTTATATCACACTGGAATCCCTAATTAGTGCAACAAAACAAGAAAAAAAAATTATTATCCTAGATAATAAACGGCTAATATGCAAATAGACCGAATGGTGGAACAACTGGAACAACCAAAAAACCAGTTGTTATGACGTGCACTGACTACCAGGGGGCATGTGTGGAACATGGTGGGTGTTAGCTGCAGTGGAAAGGTGGAGCAGGTGAGCAAGGGCTCCAGACCAAGGTGGGGTGCCGGTGGCTGTCATTGGGGCAAGCCTCTGGTGGTTACTGAAAACTCGTTGCTCCCATGTTGTGTGGCCCTGCCCAGCACTCATACCTGCTGCCAGCACCGGCTGCTGGTGCCTGGTGCAGGTCCAGATCACTTGGCACCATCAGTGGGTATGAGCAGTGGCTGCCAGCCCTGATCTCCCCTGAGGGCTTCTCCACCTCCCCCTGCTCCTGAGGGGTGATTGGGGCAGCAGCTGCTGCTCCCATCCACTGAGGGCACCATTCCATCAGTGGGTGCAAGTGGAGTCAGTACCATTAGCATGTGGAAACAGAGGCAACAGGAACTGGGCTGCTGGCAGACAAGGGACCAAGGGCCACAGAGGGAGGGGTAGGGCAAGGGCACAGAGAATTGGCAGAGACCTGCCCCTGTGCCTACCATAGCCTCACAGCCCACAGTTCCTTTCAAGGTGCATGAATTCGTGCACTGGGCCCCTAGTAGATTATAAAGCAAGATACAGTACTGCTTCTATTTGTGGACAATAGATTCCTCTACATTGGAAGTCCTAAATAATCTAGTCTCCTAAAATTAATGAGAAAGTTTAACAGTATTATAGAACACAAGGCCAATATACAAATAAACCATATTTCTACATAGTAGCTATGAAAAGTTTAAATTTGAAATTTAAAAAAATTACTATGTTCAATGACACACTCTCTAACCCTAACCCAGTTGGCACTGCAGAAATAGGTTGATTGCAAAGGGACAACAGGAACACATTTTTGAGGTGATAGAATTGTTTTGCATGAAGCTGTTCTGATGGATTCACAGTATGAAGTATTTTTTAAAACTCATAGAACTGTACTCCCCAAAGAATGCCTTTTACTCTATGAAAAATTTTAAAAGTCAGCCAAGTTATAAAGAGAACCCAAGACGAAGTGTATACTGTGACAGATGAGTCTAACTCTGTTACAAATGAGTGGCATGACTAATTTTGTAAAGAAAGAAGCTTATCTACGTAACTTTGAAAAACAGTATTTGACTACACATTGGAATGTTAAAGATAAAAAAGTACACACTGTAGTCTAGTCGATAAATGTGTCTAATCCAGCGTGAGTTAATTCTGGAACATGTTTACCTTTATACTTGGATTGAACAAGTAAGTATATTGTCGATAATGAAAGCTGGCTTAATGGAGAAGTTGAAATAAGCTGAGGTGGAATGTAGGAATGACCCCTGCAGTGCTGGGTTGGTTTTGGGGGTGCCGATATGAGCTCATTTCTGTAACCATACAGTAAGATGGTCTGCATCGAACACCAACGAGGGAGCTTAGCATACACACTGCATTAAACATCAGAGCACAAGAATAAAATGTAATTTTTAAAGTAAAGTTTATATAGTTTTAAAAGGTCCCTAACAAAAGTCTAACAAAAGCTATACAAGAGCCTTTGGAGAAATAGTAAAACTTTACTGGAGAATAATAAAATGTACCTATATTATTTTCCACAGCAAATTTAAGCCATTCACTTGCAGACTATAAAGTAAAATTTCAAAGAGAAGATTTAAAGACTTAAGATTGTGTCTCTGAATATTTCTCTACACACAATAAATGCTCATAATTTACTGCATTAATTAAATTAATAATTGTGAATATATGTGGAATATTATATACAAAATAAATGATATTAAGCAGAGGGTTTAGTAAGTTGGTCAAAAGAACCTGATTCTTTCCACAGTTTGTATTGGTATTGATCAACTAAAGATAATCAATTGCCTAAGTGAGTAGAAATGCTATGAGTTAACAAAGTAATTTATATCAGCATTGGTTAAGAGACATAGAATTGTACACTTGAAATCTATATAATTTATGAATATTTTTTAACCAATGATACCCTAATAAATTTAATTTTTAAAAACAGAGACAAGCTCTGGGGTGAGGCCTTTCAGATTTGATTTCTATACCATCCGTGAAATCAGAAAAATATTAGTACTTGCCATGTAGAGTTATAGGTTTTCGTGAAATAACAAAGGAAAGTATGTAGCATGGTGTCTGGCACAAAGTAAGTGCCCAGTAAATAGTAACACCTTACAATATGAATGTCATTAATTAACATCTAACAACTCTAGGGATATGAGAATCTAAATAGTCCCATAAAGGGTAAAGCTATTTTATCACACTCCCACATCTGCTGGGAAAGGACCTCTAATTTACCAGTATAATGCTCTCCTATCCTACAGGTTAGTGCTTAAGAGAAATGATGCGGAGGACCTAAGACATGCAGCTTGGACCCCCGTGACTTCACTTTTCACATAAACAAATTACTGCTACAACTCTTGCATGTTACAAAACTATGTCAAGTGCATTGTTCCACAGAGGGTGTGACACTCTCACATTAAATTATATAATAAGAAAATCAGTAGAAAGTATATAGTCCTGTTCCATCAAAACACAGCATTTAAAAAATATCCAAAGAAATACAATACTGCTTTTACATTGTGTGCCACATTTAAAGAACAAAATTTCCTGTTCAGGAACTGACAATAGTCACCATATTCTTTTAGAGGTCTCCAGATTTAAAATATCAAGTGCCTTTAATATGCCAAATTATAACTGAGAAATATTTTAATAATGGAAAATTTAAATTATTCAAACTGTTCAAGAAATGATGTTGAAAGAAAAATAAATATAAAAAGCATTGGTAATAAACAAGCTTATATTAATTTATTCATAAAACACATAGACTTTTGATTAAATGAAGAAACATTTCATACTATTTTTACATGTAGTTAAATCCAAAACTATTACCTAGAAATTTATGCAATCCTTACCTATTTTGATCAGTTTAATAAAAGATAAGTGGGCAACATAAAGTTAAATAAAGGTGACCTTTTCCCCTGGGACTTTCACAACTCACCCCTGCATATAGGATTTAAGTTTCATTGTGTTTATTATCAATAATAATTTAATATTATTAACAAGGGGCCCAGTGCACAAAAATTTGTGCACTTAAGGGGCAGTCCCTCAGCCCAGCCTGTGCCCTCTTGCAGCCAGGAATGGCTTCTTGGTCACGGGACAGCCCAGGGTACTCCAGGGCTCAGGGTACAGTAGGCTCAAAGAGCCCAGGCTGCAGCTCGGGGCCCCCACTGGGCCGTGGACAGGGAACCCATCCAGAGGCTCCACACAGGGAGCAAGACTCCCTCCTCGAAGCCAGCCCCGTAGTCTGACCACAGCAGCTTGAAGAACTCGAGGGTCTTGGGGACCTTGTCCAGGTCACATAGGTCCACACAGCACCCCGACAGGCAGCCCCTGCCCTGCCCCCACAGCTGCTCACTCCGTGGCTGCTGGCCTCCATCTTGGCTGGATTAATTTGCATACAGCCGCTCTGATTGGCTGGTGGATGTGGTTTGGTTGGTGGGCGTGGCTTAGGTGTCTCAGAGAGATGGTTAATTTCCATATTACTCTTTTATTAGAGTAGATAATAAAAACAATAAATTGACACTGTTTTTATAAAAACATTCATATCTATGTATGTTGATACATATATACATAAATACATTCCTATACATGTTCATCACACATATACACAGATGTATATGCTGTGTGAAAACTGACACAATGAGGCAAAAATTAACATTGATTTTTTTTCAGTCACTGTTTCTATGGAAACATGACAGCTAAGAAAAATATATAAAATCTGGATTCCTTTGCAATAAAATTGGTATAATTCTCCCACTCTTTTCTTGACAAAAGCAGTAGTGTTGCTCAAGCTTAGACTTTCACAATTATGGTTACATGACCCAAGCTAATGGCTCCTTTAGAAACTCTCCTTTCAAGTTTAAAACAAATTCAATGTTTCTCCTTGAAAAACCCAGAAAGTCATTTATAATATACTGTAGTGCACATGAATTATGGGCTATGGATAAATACCACTCTAGTAACTGCCTGATGTGATGTCCTAGGGAGTGTGATCACATTTAAATTTTAAACTCAGAGTTTTAAATAGTGAACATGTCATACACTTCTTGGTGGTGATATAAAACATCTCAGTGATTATGAAGTAAAAGTTGAAAATATTTTAAAAGTGGCAAAATAAATATAAGGCTGAAATTAAACCCATAGCTATCTAGTATGGTCAAGAACTGAGCATACTAAATGTTCTATTTGCTAGTTGTCATAAATGTCATACTTAACAAAACCTTATGAAAAAATTTTATTATAGTCAGGGAATTTAGTATTGGCATTTGATTTTGTCCTGACTCAGAAAACATTTTGATATCATGTTTAAAGGTAGTCCTAACATTTCTCATCTCCCCAAAATATTTTTGGATAATGCATGCTGGTTTTTCAAGAAAATTAATATCTCACACTTATTAGGTATCAACGATATATCAGACATTAATATATTCATTTAACACATATCATCTCATTCGATCTTCAGTACAACGTTTTGAGAGAGGGACTATCTCAAGAGCCCTTTTAGATAGTTTATATACTAATGCTGAAACATTAGTGGTGGTTAAGATTATGGGCTCCACAATCAAATGTCTTATAGGGCAATGTCTCCACTGTGGTACGGTCCTTGCTGTGTGCAACAAACTGCCATGCTGCGAGCTCACCATTAGAGGGACTCTGTGGCTGGGAATGAAGAGTGGACGCCAGCCAACAGCCAGCAATGAACCAAGGGTCTCCTTACTGCAACATCCCATAAAGAAAGGAATCCCAACAATCCTATATAATAAAAGGGTAATATGCAAATTGACCCTAACAGCAGAAAGACTGGGTATGACTGGTCACTATGAGGGCAGTAATTCAACAACAAAAACAACACATGTGTCAGTAAAAGGAGTCCTGGAAAGCTAGCAAAGGATTGTTGAATTTAGCATCTTCCCAATTTCTGTCTTTTATCTCGACTACACATTAAACTTGCTACTTCACAACTTTTCCTTTAGTTTGCCCAACATATGGGTTGAAATCTAAAATAGCAGTTTATAATTTTGCTATTTCTATGTTAGAAATTTTCAGTAGGTGTTTGAATCTGCAGTTGCTGCACCAACAATTTAT
Organism: Murina feae; assembly: GCA_004026665.1. NCBI lineage: Eukaryota > Metazoa > Chordata > Mammalia > Chiroptera > Vespertilionidae > Murina > Murina feae. The sequence continues at coordinate 866 of PVJC01044862.1, read as the reverse complement.
TACTTTTCCACATTTCTTTGCTGGCAAACAAAGGGACTGCAGCAATAATAACTTGAAAATCCTCGTTGTTAAAGTCCCTTGTGTAATGTTTTGGTGCAAGTAGATGTTATCTTCTGTTCTCTTCTGAGAACTATGATAAATGGCCTGTCTGGCTTTGAAGGTATGTGATGACCATGGCAAAAGATGCCTTTGCAACCCTCCCAACTTTCTCATGAAAAACAGTCAAGCTTTTACAGATGTAGTTTGTGGCCATGTAACAAAACAATGATTGTCAGCTTGTCACCTTATCTTAGACTGAGTTGCCTGGAAACAGACTCTGTCACCTGCCTTAGACTGGGTTCCCTGGAAACAAGACTCTGAGACAAGAGCTTTGTGCAGATGGATTGTTGGAGGCTGCTTTTGGATGATTCCTGTAAGGAAGTGAGGAAGGCAGAACTGGGCAGCGGGAAAGCTGACCTGCGTTGCTGTTGTAATTAAGGCTTCCTCCAATTCTATGGGGAGTTCTGGAGCTAGGACAGACCTTAAGTATTACCCCAAATTAAGAAACTATGTCTGGACCTCTGTATTTTTGCATAGGCAAGTCTTTAGCAGCAAGCCACCCCTTGGCAGTCTATAACCTTGATTGAGGCGGTTCATTATGGCTGACACCAACTCCCAGGCAGAGATGGAACTATAATTAGGAGTTAATATTCACAGAAGTTGTTTGGGGAGAGAAATGGGTGTGTCATTCTTGAAGAAAAGACCTGGTGATCCCTACAGATCCCCCATGAACTCATTAGCTCTTGTCTACTGAGTTAACCAGTCAAATGAGACTTGATTACCCTGTTTGAGGGAATGAAGTGAACCAGTTTATTTCAATGCTTGCA
>PVJC01044861.1:0-13925 GCA_004026665.1 Murina feae | reverse complement strand
GGGGGGGGGGGGGGGAGAGAGGGGTGGGCAGTGTTGGCCAGAGTCCATGAATCAGTCACTGAAGTTTTTCAGTTTTCTCAGTGGTCCCATTCAAGGCTTCTGCCCGTCACCCCCACCCCCTGACCTCCCCAGAAAAGACTCTCATTACCCCACCATGTTCCCACAGAGACTCCTGTACCCCAAATTAATCAATATGGCCTCATCTTCTCAAAAGCCCTAAATTCACCCAGCCAGTGGCTCAGTGGTTGAGTGTTGACCCATGTACCAAAAGGTTGCTGGTTCCCATCAAAGGACATACCCAAGTTGTGGGCTCAGTCCCCAGTAGGGGGCATGCAGGAGGCAACTGGTCAATGTTTCTCATTGATGTTTCTCTCCTCTCTCTCTCAAAAAAAAAAATCAATAAAAATATTATTTAAAAAAATTTTTAACCACCTCTAAACTCTTTTGCTTTTCCTATTTGAATCTTCTAAAATGGGCTGGAGGACAGTTTCATGTCACTGGACACAGAATACAGGTACAACTTCTGTGCCTAAGCTGTGGGCATTCTATCTCAGTTTCAGAAGCCTTAGCCTGCCTAATGGTTTCCTCTTAGATTTTAATCCATTTTAGCTAATATTCATGGAGCACCTACTATGTGAAAGGCATGAATACTAGCACATATCCCTCACAACAACATTTTGCGCCAGGTCCCTTGCTCGGTCCACTAAAACTGCTGCAGGTGAGGAGGAAAAGAAAATCATATACAAGAGGTCTCTCCCCTGCACTGGGAGCTCCCCAAGAGCCTGGAGTGTATGCCTCATTCATTTTGGCATCCCCAGTGCATATCATGGGATTTGGCACATGTGAGGCACTCACTGTATGAGTGACTGAATAAACACTGAAAAGAACATGCAAATGAAAGAAATAATATATAGGGGAAGAGTAGAGGGAGCAGGGCCTTCATGAATGTACAGTTCTAATCCCACCTCTGTCCTTGTGACAACTAGAGAGGGGCTTACGTCAGAGACTCATCATCATCCACCTGTGAAAAGCCGCTGGGTTCCCACTCACGTTTGGCCCAACACAGACCAAACTTCCTTTGAAGCCAAGGATCCAGGTGTCCTGGGGACATTCCCCAGGAGGTTCAGCCAGAGCCAGCATCTGTGAGCAGGAAATGTTTCCAGCCAGACCAGCCAGCTCCTGGCCAGCCTCTTCCTACAGTCATCCCAACTCTTTGCTCAGCCTGTCTTAAAAATGGCTGCTGCCTCCTCCCTCTACCAGGTGTATTCCTGGGACATTTCCCCTCTTTACGAAGGCTTGTCCTGGGAAGGCCATTTACCACTTCCTGCTGTGAGACAGAACTTGCACAACTCCTCTCACAATAAGACCACTTACGCTGAACTTTCACTAGGCAGGTTTAACCTCATCTCTGAGTGAGTTTGTTATTTTTGCCTCTTGTCTCTCTTAGCCACGTCCCATGCTTGGGAAGTCTCTCAAGGTCAGGCGGAAGGAGGGCCTGGTGTACAGAAAAGCATTGCTGGCCTCCATCAGGACCAAAGTCTCTACCCCAACACCAACCTTAAGGTTTTAGGACTGTGCCTCTCCTACGACGTTTGGAGGCCTCATCCCAAGCATGAGTTGCCTCACCTCTCTCCCTTATAATTTAGGCGCTGCCTCAAGAATGCACAGCCCCAAGTGCTGCTTATTCAGGGCCCCATGATCACAGATTTACAGAATGTCAGACCCAAAAGAGACTGCAGAAATCCCCTAGTCCAATTCTCTTACCAAAAAATAAATAAATAAATATATATATATATGTAGGGGAAATTGAAATTGAGGTCCAAACAGATGACCTTAATGTAGATGGGAGGGCAAACTGATACAACCTCTTTGGAAACCAATGGGAATTATCTAGTAAAACTGAGGAGTCACATACACTAAGACCCTGCGGCTCCACTCTTCGGTATGTACCCTGGAGCATCTCATATACGCATGTGCCTGGAGACACATGTGCAACTATCCAAAAACCGGATGGAGCCCAGGTGTCCTTCGACAGTGGAATAGATGGGTTGTGGTATACTGACAAAACGAAAAATGTGACAGACGTAGGAAAATGAATGACTTGCAGCTACACACAAAACCTAAATTCATCTCAAAAACATGATGTTGAACAAAGGAAAGTGGGCCATAAAAGAACGAATATAGTACGTTTACATAATTAAAACAGGCAAACCTAAATTGTTTTATAAAACTACAAGAAAGGCAAGGAAATGACTGCCACACAGAACTGGACAGTAGTTCGCTCTTTCAAATACATACTTACTGAGCTCTTGCAACGCGCCAGGTACTGTTCTGGGCACTGGAGCAACCGCGGTGAATGAAAGAAGCAAAAGTGCTTTCCCTTGCGTAGCTTCCATTTTACCATGGGAAACAGTAACAAGCAATCCATAAAATACGTAAAGAAGTTATTTAGTGTGTTAGAGAGTAGGGCATCAGGGATTCCCAAATGGAGGCGGAGGGCAAGTGGGCTGCAGTATGAAAGAGAGTGGTCGGGGTAGGCCTCATTGCAAAGGAGAGATTTGAACAAATCAAGAAGGAAGGGAGAGCCTTAACTGGTTTGGCTCAGTGGATAGAGCATCGGCCTGCGGACTGAAGAGTCCCGGGTTCGATTCCGATCAGGGGCATGTACCTTGGTTGCAGGCACATCCCCAGTGGGGAGTGTCCAGGAGGCAGCTAACTCGGTGTTTCTCTCTCATCGATGTTTCTAGCTCCCTATCTCTCTCTCTTCCTCTCTGTAAAAAAAAATATATATATATATATTAAAAAATAAAAAAGGAAAGGAGAGTCAGTGGCGGCGAGGCCACTTTGGCTAAGAGAACACCCAGCGCAAAGGCCCTCGGAAAGGAGCAAGCCTGCTGTTTTTCTCTTCAGGGAACAGTAGGAGGAGGTGGCTGGAGCGCCTGTGATGGAGAGAGCAGCTTTTATCCCAAGTGAAAGGGACCACTGCGAGGTTCTGAACAGATCTGACTGGCATTTCAAAGGAAGAATATTCTGACTGCTCTGTCGGGAAGGAAGCGGGTGAGGGTGGAATGAAGATATACTGTTAGAAGGATATCGTAGTCATTCACGAGAGAGATGATGGGGGCTCAGACCAGGGTGGTAATCCAGAGGGTGGTGGTTACCTGGGGAGGCGGCAGCTATGCAGGGGATGGGGCTGTGATTTGGGAGGGGCAAAGGAGAGGGAGTGAGAGATAGAAACCAACGATGAAACAGAATCATTGATCAGCTGCCTCCTGCATGCTCCACACTGGGGATTGAGCCCGCAACCCAGGTATGTGCCCTGACGGGGAATTAAACCATGACCTCCATGGTTCATAGGTCGACACTCAACCACTGAGCCTCATGGGCTAGATTAGAATAAATCTTGAAAACAGAGTATAAACTCTCTGGGCCCTCTTTCAAAATTGCTTTGGCTATTCTAGGTCCTTTGCATTTCCACCTAAATTTTACAATCAGCTTGTCAATTACTAAAAAAAATGTCTGCTGGGATTCGATTGGGATTGCATTGTATCTGTAGATTTCCTCTTTGCAGGAGTTTCCCCCCCCCCAATAGCTGCTGATCACTTCAGCAGTGTGTTAAGATGGGCACTTCATATATGTGCCCATCTTAACAACCCAGGACAGGATGACTTTTTTTAATTTCTTTTTAAGAGTGGAGGGAGGGGTAGAGACAGAGAGAGAAACATCTATGTGAGAGAGACACATCGATTGGTTACCTCCCACACGAGCCGGAATAGGGCCAGGGGTTGGATCGAGTCTGCAACCGAGAAACGTGCCCTTGACTGGAACCGAACCCAGAACCCTTCAGTCCACAGGCTGACACTCTATCCAGAGCCAAGCTGGCTAAGGAAAACAGGATGGTTTTCACTCCAGTGCTTGGGTTGCTGCTCCTTACACACCTTGTGAATATAAGTCTGGGCTTTTCTCACCTCCTTCTCTACCTAAGTGTCGCTGGCGCCATCCTACTCACCCTCAACTCAGCTTTGCTGGCATTTTCTTCTTAATTCCCTTTGAAGCTGTCTCTGACCCATACCAAACCCTAAACGAATCATTCACTCACCTGGGCTTCACACCACTCTGCCCTCATCTCTCTCACAGGCGCACAGAACTTTGAATAATTTAATGTCACTTTGGGACTCTCTCCCTAATTAGACAGAACTCTTGCAGGGAGGAAGCAAGTTATTTGTCATTATCTTGGTGTTAAAGTCATTCCTCATTCAACGGAACCTTGTATTTTGAGATATTGTAAATTCATAGGCAGTTGTCAGAAATAATGCAGAGAGACCCCATCCACCCTTTACCTGTTCCCCCAAAGTTAACGCCATGAAAACTTTAGTACAATAACCACCGGAAAGTTGACACTGACCCCATCCACTGAGCTGATTCAGACTCCCCAAGTTTTACATGTTCTCATTGTGTATATATGTGTGTGTAGTTAAGGATTTTTTTTTTTTTTTTTTTACTATTTGCACTTTCACAATTATTTATTTAGGTTCTACTGTGTGCCAGACAGTTGAATTCTGGAAATACAAGGTTCACACAGGATCCCTGCCTTTGCACAATCTGTAGTTAGCACCTCAGAACTGGAGTCAGTGCCTGGGGTTGTTGAATCCTTCCTCTGACACTTGTTAGTTCCATTATCTTGGACATGTTATCAACTTTATCAGACCTCACCGGTTTGGCTCAGTGGATGGAGAGTGTTGGTCTGAAAGGTCCCATGGTCTGAAAGGTCCTGGGTTCAATTCCCGTCAAGGGCACATGCCCAGGTTGTGGGCTCAACCCTGAGTAGGGGGTGTGCAGGAGGCAGCCAATCAATGGGTCTTTCTCATCATTGATGTTTCTCTCTCCCTTTCCCTCTCCCTTTCAAACTTCATCAGTTTCCTTATCTCAAATACCTCCCTCATGGGCTTATACAGTGCTTAGCAGGATGTCTGATGTCACTCAATCCCCTTAGGGTGGGAGGGGCAATCTATCCTAAGGTTATGAATGATACTATTATTTACTGACCACCTTCCACAAGCAACTATGCCAGAGACTTGGTTTCTGCACCCAGAGACTAGGGTAGATGATAGGTCACAATCTCCTTGGCTTTGGGAGTTGACCTTTCAAAATAATCTAGTCAAGACAGGGGTGTCTGTTGGAATCCAGTCCACTTTGGGGGTGGGGGGGAGGGGAGGGGAGGAGTGAGTGGAGAGAGACTATCAGGAAAGGTACTGATCCAAGCCTGCCACTAGCAAGGGTTCAATAAATGTGTTAAATCGGAGGTTGAACCCCACGTTATTTTCCACCTTGCCTCGTGCAGACCCGCACCTCTGGAAGGTTTGATCACCTTCCCGTGCATTAGGCAGGAGGATGGGAAAGGTTCGGACCCCTTACCTGCCAGCCGCAGGCCCCGCAGTTAGGGAATGGAGGCTGCCTGCCCGAGGACTACGGCGACCCGAGCTCTTCCCGACGGCGCCCGCCCGCTGCACGCACACAGCCTCGCCACGAGTCCGGTCCCTATTTAGAATTCTGCCGCAATCCTCTCCCTAGTTTTCTGGCTACAAATTCTGGACGCGATTCAACTGCGGAGAGAACCGGTGGAGCGTGCCACACAGAGATCACGCGAGCAGGGCCGCCTTGCACGCCCCGGACATGCGGCGGCCACACCTCCGCCCCGTGCGCGGCTGCCCGGCCGGCCCTCCCCGGGCCTGAGCCCCCGCAGGAGCAGGGGGCGGGACCGGAAGTAGGTCCTTGTATCCCAGTTGCTAAGCGACGGGGTTTCCACAAGCCAAACAGAGGTTCTACGCCTTCTTTTCTCCCTTGCTCGGCTTCAGCTTTTCCGAATTCCGAACCCCGTCATCATGTCGGACCAAGAAATTGACATCTTGCGAAGCACCTTTCCCTCCTACATGGCTGAGGGCGAGCGGCTGTATCTCTGCGGGGAGTTCTCTAAAGCTGCCCTGAGCTTCAGCAACGTGAGTCGCGCTCTGCACCCATCCGTCACGGGGCGCCGCTTTGGTTCCCCAGGATGCCTGGAGGACACTATCGTTTCTAGTCACCTGTTCCTGGTGGATGCGCCACAGTGACAGATAAGCCCCTGCTAAGCCATTTTCTACCAATTCCCACCTGGTTCTCAAAAACTCTTCTGATCTCTTCTGCTTTTTTAAAAAAAATAATATTTTTATTGATTTCAGATGGGAAGGAGAGAGAGAGAGAGAGAGATAGAGAGAGAGAGAGAGAGAGGAACATCAATGATGAGAATCATTGATTGGCTGCCTCCAGCATGTCCCCTATTGGGGATCGAGCCCATAACCCCAGGCATGTACCCTGATCAGGAATCAAACCGTGACCTTTCGGTTCATAGGTCGATGCTCAACCACTGAGCCACGCCAGCCGGGCTTCTACTTTTTTAATCAAATGTTTCATGATTGATTGGCCTCCTTCTACAGAGCAGGCCCAATTCCCCATCACTGGTAGGGTGGTTGGCTGGGAGACTTCTTGCAGAAGTGAAGTCTCAGTTGCTTATGGAAGGTGGTCAGTCAATAACTAACAGTATCATACATAACCTTAGTACAAAGTGCTCCACCTCCACAATATACCACAGACTATGGATTGAGTGCTATTGTAGGCTACCAGGCATCCTGCTAAGTGCAGTATAAGCCTATAGGGATGTACTGTTACTGTATGATTGTATTGATGAGGAAACTGGTATAAAAAAAAAAAGTTGGGTAACATGTCCAAAATTATTGAACTCGCAAGTGTCAGAGGAAGGACTCAACCCCAGGCACTCAGACTCCAGTTCTGAGGCGCTAGCCACCAGATGACACTGCCTCCCACGTAAGCTGTTTGGTGTTTCTATGACAATGTCTGTTATAGCAGACAGCCCACTTCTTCTTCCGAATGGAGCGGCAAAATAGCTCTTGTTAACCAGCCCTGAGACTCCCTAAAGTCAAGCTTCCCAACTGCTACCCAGGACCTTGTATCCCTTCCATCACTGAAGACTTGAAATGATTGACCCAATGGGCTGACAGCTGATTTCAGGAAACCTGCCTCCATCCCTTCTCTTTTTGGATCCTGTTTAATCCTGGAGAAGCTCAGGCAGAAAGAAAAGAATACCCTGGGGGAAGATAGCTTTGATTGAGAAGTGGCTTTCCCCTCCCCCCCCCCCAAGTAGTTACTTCCTCTTCCTGGAAAAATGGGAAAGTCTTAGAAAGGTATAGATACCCTGTATAGGCTTATACCCCAGGAATGACAATATACCACAGACTATGGTAATGAGCTCAAACAGAAGAAATGAGGACATAAGGGGTAGGGGAAGAGTTCTGCTCCCACTTTAGGGCCAAAATCACAGTTTCCGTTTTTGCTGGCATTTTCATCTTAATCACTTGAAATTTTTGATTCATTCACAATAAGCTATGTAAAAAAAAGAGGACTAGTGGAAGGGATAACTCAATTTGCAGATCGGCCTAAAATCCATTTTGTTAGCCTTCAGAGTACTTAGCCTTTGGAATGTATTTTGAGTCTGTTGCGCAGCCATTGCGGATTTGTGGTTGAATTTGGTATGCACCAAACATCCTAAGATTCTATTGTCTGAGTGACCTGGAGAATGCCCAGACACTTGGGGAAATTCAGTATATCCACAGAGTAGCATAATTCTCATCAGTAGCTTCCACAACAGCTTGTGATTTGACCTTGTTGAAGATGAGCCACTTGCAGATAATGGAGGTAACTAAGCAAATATTGATAATATGCTGCTTTTTTTCTGATAAGATCCAAAGACCTGTTTGATACCCCAAGGAGTCCCCTTGAAACTCCGGCAAGAAGGTTTGGGCTGCCATTACCAATCCGGCTTCTACCTTGCCATGCCTGGTACCTGTCAACCTGTGTGGTTCCTTTCTCAGGCTCTTCGCCTTCAGAATGGAGACAAGAACTGCCTGGTTGCCCGCTCCAAGTGCTTCCTGAAGATGGGAGAGTTAGAGAAATCCCTGAAGGATGCTGAGGAGTCACTCCAGGGTGACCCGACTTTCTGCAAGGTGACTGTAGGGGTGGAGAACTCCAGCTTGCTTTCACCACTGCCATGGTCTGCAGCACCCTCTGGTTAGAAGTGGTAGGAGAACCAGCCAGACTGCCTAGAGTTTGATGCCATTTTCTCTTTCTTGATAGGTCCACTCGCCTAGCTCCCTGTCTCGGTATCCCAACCTTGACCCCAACTCAAGCCCTTCCTGTTCCACCTCACCTGAATTCTGTGATGCCTTGTCTCTCTACCTTGGTTTGACTTCCTCTCACTTCAGGGCATTTTACAAAAGGCGGAGACCCTGTACACCATGGGAGACTTTGAGTTTGCCTTGGTGTTCTATCATCGAGGCTATAAGCTACGGCCTGATCGGGAATTCAAAGTTGGAATTCAGAAAGCCCAAGAAGCCATCAACAATTCAGTGGGAAGTAAGTGGCTGTGGGACCCGCGCCCTTATCCGGGAAGTCTCTTAGAGCTCTTAGGTTTGGAAGAAGGCCTTAGGCGGTGACCACCAGGAGGCCGACAGGGAGTCCCATGCTTGGATTTGACTGTTGCTGATTCTATTGAAGATTAGGAAACATTCACTGTGAGGACCAATCCCTGATCCACTATATTGAGCACTGCAGTGTCTGGTTACCCTCAATGCCAGATAAGAAGGGCTGTTTTCCTCAAGTCAGATGAATCTGCCTATTTTGGGCCTGGTATCGTAGGGTTGCATGGAGTCCTGAATCTAGTCTTCTCTGGTCTCTGGCTTCTTCCCTTCCCACCTGTGCACCAAGAGCTGGCCTTGTGTTGGGGGAGAGGGAAGGAGAGTGAGAGCTTGCCGGTGTGGATGGCAGGGTGTGGAAATGGATGACATGGGAATCTGGCTGCCATGGCCCTGGGCTAGCAGGGGCTGCCTAGCCTCCTACAAGAGCATTTCACAAAACACCATGTACCATTTGCCCGTCAGGCTGGTTCAGAGCCAGCTTTGCAATAACATCCCCCATCCCTCTGCCAAAGGCAGCCATTTCCGCATGAAAATATGGAGCAGGTCATGCTAGGGGGCTGGTCGACCTGAGCCCCAGCTTCTGTCCTTGCAGCTCCTTCTTCAATTAAGCTGGAGAACAAGGGAGACCTCTCCTTCTTAAGCAAGCAGGCTGAGGTAAGGGCCCTGGTTCTGATGCTACAATCCTGAGCATCAGGACCTGAGGCACACAAGTCTTAGTGGTCCCTGTTACCTGGGAACTAGCTCCTACCCATCACAGGCAGCCTTGGGAGTCTGCCCCAGCTCCACAGGGGTCCTGATAGTCCAGCTATCCCTGAGGCAGAAACACTCCATGGGTTTTGGCCCACTGGGAGGTCCTGGAGGAAGAGTTTGGGATCCCAGATTCTGGGCCCCTGGATTCTCCGTGTGCCTTGCTGAAGCTTTGTCGGGTGTTGCTCTATCTTCCCAGAGTATGAAAGCCCTGCAGAAGCCACATCCCTTGAGGCAGACCTTATACTACCCCAAGACAGAGTCCAAGCGGAGGGGCTCGGTCAAGAGCGAGAAGACGGTCCGCCAGCTGCTAGGCGAGCTCTATGTGGATAAGGAGTATCTGGAGAAGCTCCTCCTGGATGAAGGTCTCAGGCACTCTGTTTGCAACAGGGAATGGGGCAAAGGGGACCTGGAGTGGATGCTTAATGCGCGAGGCAGAGGCAGAATCTATTAGCCAACTTGTTCCTATGGACAGGTTTTACTCCCATTTTACAGATGAGGAAACTGAGGCGCAGAAAGGTTAAGTCACCTCAGGTAAGCCGTTGCAGAGCTTTCAGATTCGAATCCAGGAAGCTGAGTTTCAGAACGGGTGCTCTTGAGCTCTGTGGTACCCTGGGAGGGAACTCCGAAGATTTGGGTCCCTCTCCCACCATGCCCCTGAAGGGGTTTGTCCCCTTGGCTTTCAATAAAGACAAAGGTCAAAGAAGTCCAGTTGGGGGGTGCCAGAAGGGGAATCTGAGGACACTAATACTAGAATGTCCCACACCTCAGCTGGCACAACCCTTTTTAAATTTATTTTTAAAAAATGGCCCTGACCGGTTTGGCTCAGTGGATAGAGCGTCGGCTTGCAGACTGAAGGGTCTCAGGTTCGATTCCGGTCAGGGGCATGTACCTTGGTTGCGGGCACATCTCCAGTGGGGAGTGTGCAGGAGGCAGCTGATCGATGTTTCTCTCTCATCGATGTTTCTCTCTATCCTTCTCCCTTCCACTCTGTAAAAATCAATAAAATACATTTTAAAATGTATTTTAATTGATTTCAGAGAGGAAGGAAGAGGGAAAGAGAGATAGAAACATCAGTGATGAGAAAGAATCATTGATCGGCTGCCTCCTGCACACCCCCCACTGGGGATTAAGCCCACAACCCAGGCATGTGCCCTTATGAACCTCCTGGTTCATAGGTTAACACTCAACCACTGAGCCATGCCGGCCAGTCCAACCCTTCCTTTGAGAGATAAGGAAAGAGAGACCCTGAATGGGGGAGCAACTTGTTCAGGTTGATAAGCAAGTTCATGGTGGAGTTGACGCCAGCGCCCAGCCTCCTAACCCTCTGGCCCGCCGATCTTTCAAACACGCCGTGCTGGCAGCGACAGGACGTAGGATGGAGCCTTGAAATGAGTGCCGCATATAAACATGTGGGTTGGGAGCCTGGCCATTGCTGATAAGCCTGCGCAGGGATCAGCCTTGAAGCAAATGGCTTTTCTCCAGAGCTGACTTCCAAGGCCGTCTGCAGGACTCCTTGCAGGTCTGTCACGGCAGCGACACTGTTGGCTCATCTCCACTGCTTCCCTCCCAGAGGAGCGTCTGTGGAGGGAAGGGGTGGCCTGCTTACTCCAGTTGGCCTTGCAGCTTTGCCACCAGTTCTAACCTCTGCTCAGGCGGTGGGCAGGACCTGGGCACACCCCTGCAGCTCCTAGCTTGTGCTGGCCCGCTTTGCACCTGGGGAGTCACGTGGCGCTGGCAACTTGGGCCCGGTTGTGCATTTAGACGGTCTCTGCTTGGAACGGGGGAGCCCGGAAGGCTGGGGGCTCTCCATCGGCTGCCCCTTGTTAGTTCCTCCTGTATCTCGCCATGAGGGGTCTATGGACTAAACTCTATACCGTGGGAAAGCCGGCAAGGGAAGGGCTCTGGCCTCCTCTGGGCCCAGGTGCACCCCCTCTGCCACCCATGTGCTCTCGCTTTGCTCACTGTTTCTGCAACTCCAGGCAGAGCTCCCCACCCCCCCAACAGAGCCCTGAAGCAGGGACCCCCGAGCCAAGAGGAGGCGGCTCCCTTAGATGCCTGTTCTGGTTGGTTCTCCTCACACCCTCCCCCTCAGACCTGATCAAAGGCACCATCAAGCACGGCCTGACGGTGGAGGACATCATCATGACGGGCATCAACTACCTGGACTCCCGCAGTAACTTCTGGAGGCAGCAGAAGCCCATCTACGCCCGGGAACGTGACCGGAAGCTGATGCAAGAGAAATGGCTGCGGAACCGCAAACGCCGGCCCTCGCAGACGGCCCGATACATCCTCAAGAACCTGGAGGACATTGACATGCGTGGGTCATGTTCTCAGAGGGACGGGGCCTGTGTCGGGGGGAGGGAGCAACGGAGCAGCCTGCGCCCCTGGCTTCCCTGGGCTGTGGATGGTGTGGGGGCAGGTGGGTGCTCCGCTCAGCCACCAAGATGTCCCACCTCCACATCCTGCTGTCGCTTCCCAGTGCTGACCAGCGGCAGTGCAGAAGGGAGCCTTCAGAAAGCCGAGAAAGTGCTGAAGAAGGTGCTGGAATGGAACAAAGAAGAGGTGCCCAACAAAGATGAGCTGGTTGGGAACTTGTACAGCTGCATAGGGAATGCCCAGATCGAGCTGGGGCAGATGGTAGCAGCCCTGCAGAGCCACAGAAGAGACCTGGAGATCGCCAAGGAATAGTGAGTGCCTAGGGGGCGCCGAGGCCAGGAGGCCGCAGGGGAGCGGGGCTGGGCCTGTGTCTCTGGGCCTCTTGCCAGGGCTGCTGGTGGCTGAACTCGCATCTCCTGCCCTGCGTGCCTGGGGGGGGACCCCGCGGAGGGCGGAGCCACCTGTCCAGGACTGAGGGTAGGGGGCTGAAGGAGACTGTCCGCTTTTTTGCCACAAAGGGGAGGGCACTGGCCCTTCGGGGTATTTTCATTCTGACACCATGTCAGCATGCGTTCCTCCACCCCAGGCATGCAGAGGCTGCTAGCACTGGGAACACAGCAAAGCACACACAGGAGAGCAGGTTCCCTGCAGGTGTGAAAGGGGAGGAACATCGCTAACAAATCACCGTGGTGATAAGTGTGAGGGAGGAACAGCCCAGGACCCCGTGCTAGGAGTTGTATATTTCAGGAGCACAGAGGCAGGTGGGAGCACAGAGGCAGGTGGGAGGACGCTTGAGGCTGGAGGGCACAGGGTATTCCCAGGGGAAGAGTAGGCCGGAGGAGGCTGGACCAAGGCGGCAGGGATCAGAGCCAACCAGGGCCTCGCAGACCATGGTGCTGTGCCTGGGCTCTGGAGTCCGGCCAACCTGAGCTTCGGAATTGTGTCTCCCAGCTGTGGACAAGGCAGCTAACCTCTCTCCGCCTCAGGTGGACGGAGCAATAGCCCCACCTGAGAGGGTGGGCGGGAGGACCGGGCGTGGAGTGCACACGGAGACCTCGGGACATGGCTGTGTAGCCAGAGTGAAAGTAGCACCAACTCCCCCAGGAACCAGCTCTTCGCACCGGACGGCCCTCAGGGGTACCATGGCTTTCGGGGCACCTGGTCTGAACCTTTGGAGTCACCGGTGACTTTCTCCTCCCACAGTTTTGAGTCCCTTTGAGCCTCCCATCATCCTGTTTCTAGGCACAGGTTGGCCCTCGGCTCCCCCTGCCTCCAGCTGCTCCCACACATCACCTCCAGCGACTCACTGCTTCTCATCTCTCAACCCTCCTTCCCTTGCTGACAAACAGGCCTTGGTCCCTCAACTGGACTTCCTGAACATTCACTCCTGCCCCTGCCCTCTCCTCCTCACGGGCTGGAGCCTGCATGCTGCCCTCTCCCAGTTCATTCTCACCTGCCTTCGCTGTGCGGAGCAGGAGTGCCACAGAAGTGGGGGGCGGCGGCGGGGGGCAAACCCCTGGCTCTGGCACTCAGAGGCTGTGTGGATTTCATGAAGCTGCTCACCTCAGTTTCCTCATCTCTAGTGAAGGCATAATAATACCAGTTCACAGGGACTGTGAGAATTAAATGATATGCATCGACAGTAAGCCTTTTGGACCCAACCCTATCCCAGGCCCTAAAGACATACAAAACCTCTACTTCTGGCTGGACTCCCTCCCAAGCCCCAGGACTGCATAGCCAACGATTCCAAGGCATGTCCACAGGAACCCCAAAACAACATGCCCAACTGGAACCCTTCTGTCCCCCCAACCTCACGCTTCAGGGCTCCCCATCCGTGAGGATGTCACTTTCGGCCACACAGTTTCCAAGAAGGAGCCCAGGCTGCCCTCGGCACCTCCCTGCTCACGCTCTGCGGCCCAGGCCCTGCCACGCTGCCTCTTTCCTTCCGTTTCCCTCCACGGCTCAGTCCAGACCCTCCTTGCTTCTTGCCTCTTGCCTGTTGCCTCTGACTTGGATTTCCTGCTGCCCAGCTGGTCTTTCTGTGCAAAACAAACCCAATGATCAGATCAAGTGCCCGGTTCTGCTGCCTTTGCTTACCTGGCTTGTCCTGGTCTCTCCTGACCCAGCTCTTCCCCAGCCAACGCCTTGAGCCTTCCTCCTGCGAGGCCCTAAGCAGGACCTCCTCCTCTGCCAGCCCTTTCTTCATCAACTCCCTCCTACCCATTCTTCACCATGTAAACCAGAGTCTTCCTTCTGAAAGCCCTCCGTGTGCCC
>PVJC01044860.1:0-13929 GCA_004026665.1 Murina feae | reverse complement strand
AAATTACAGCAACATGGACAGGGACGTTGGGGGGGGTAACAAATCAGCCAAGGGACTTTTGGTGCATGCATTTAAGCACAACCAATGGACACAAAACACTGGGGGGTAGGGAGGCGGGCGGAAGGGCAGGGGGAAAAAGAGATATATGTACTAATCTTTGTAAAGCTTTATGTAATTTTTAAAAATGTAAAAAAAAAAGAAAAAAAATACCTTAAAAACCATATAACATTTTCAGAATTAAAACAGGTAAAATAAATAGGAAAAAAAGGATCATTTGGTCTGCTTACCTCAAAAACTTTGAACAAGTTGTATCTTGTTTTATAATCAGTCCCCAAGACCACCAAAAAGGCATTAGCTGAGATGGTAGTGATCATAATTAATTTATACAGATAACTCCTTAAAACTCTCTGCACAAATGCCTGACATTGAGTATCTTTCCTCCTGTCAAAAAGTTGAATAAGAGGTATGATTACTTCACAACATAGGGAGATCCTCAAAGAATAAATAGCTTTTTGTAGGGACTAAAGTCTGCTTTCCCCCTTCTGTAAATATGTATGATGATCACTATCCTCATTCCGTTTCTCAGTTCTTACTCTCTAGACATCTGAAACAGAATGGTAACCACTCCTTCTCAAACAAATAAAGCATCATCATTATTTACTCATTTGACAAATTTTTAATAAGTTCCTACTACATGCCAGAGATTACAGTGGGCACTAGAGGTATAAAATGAGCAAAACTAAATACTGTCAGTCTAGTAAGGAAAACAGGTAATAATCAAATAATCACCCAGACAGGTGCTTACAAATCAATGATGAAAATACAAATGCCAATGAACTTTCCCCAAAATGTTTAGCAGCACTACTAATCAGGGAGATGGAAGTTAAGTAAAACTATTCTTTTTGTTTATAAAATTAGCAAATTCTTAAACATGATAATATTTAATGCTGGTAAGAGTATAGTGTCTTGGAGCATTCTCATAAACTGCCAGGGGGAATGTAAATTCACACTTTTCTGAAAAGCCTTAGAACTGGTCCTAGCCTCTGACCCAAGGAATCTACCCCAAAAGAATACAATCTGAAATGCAAACAGTGACTTGGGCCAAGTGTGTTTATCCCAACATTATTTACAGTAGTAAGAACTTAGAAACAATTTAAAAGTCTAACAAAAAGGACTGGTTAGGTAAATTACATCCATCTCAGGAAATATTATACAGATACTAAAATATGTCTATCCATTTTTCATGGTTTAGAAAAATGTTTATGATCCACTGGATAGCAAAATATAAAAACAGCCCTTGCTGGGTAGCTCAATTGGTTAGAGTATTGTCCTGATACACCAAGGTTGCAGGTTTGATCCCTGGTCAGGACACATATAAGAATCAACCAATGAATGCATAAATAAGTAGAACAACAAGTCAATTTCGTATCTCTCTCTCTCTCATCGATAAAAATAATTTAACATGAAAACAAAACAAGATATAAAATTCTCTACTCAAAATTAACATAAATGTACAAAAGTGGGTAGAAGAGAACTTGGCAGGAAATATGCTGAAATGTTGATAGAGGTGAGGTTGTGTAGGTGATTCTTTTTCCTATTTGTTTATATTTATATGTGCTTGGCAATTTTTCTCTAAGAGTATAACTTTTTTTCATTATATATAACAAATGAACTCATTCTCACAACAGTTTAAAAAATACAGAATGTGTATACTTTTATATTGTATAAAAACAAGATTTCAAGTTATCTGATTTGAGATAGGGTCAATTACCCCCCCCCCCAAAAAAAAAAAGCATTCAAATTATCTAGCACTGTAGTTAACAAAAAAAAGACAAAATGAAATCAAACTACTCATTCAGTCTACAGGCCAAGTAAGAGCATGACTGAATATTTGACTTAACCAGCCAGTTGTGATACTAAAGCCAAAGAAGTAGAAGTAAAATGTTTGGCTGAGCCTTCATAAAACCTCACCAGTCAGAGAAACCAGGTTATCAAGTACGTGCACCTCAATCTGAGAAGTAGATGAGTGCCTGTGGGAAAAGGCTGGGAACGCTGGTACCCTGCTACCAATGCTATTGCGCATTTCTTAATAAACAATAGAAATAGAGAATATTTACTGAAATGTCCTGAGTCTTTCAGAGAACATCGATACTTTATCCAACAGGGTATTTTTGGAAGTGACCCTTGTGCGAATAGGAGGATATAAATGTTGAGACATTTTCCCAATGTTCAA
The DNA here is from genome assembly GCA_004026665.1 of Murina feae. NCBI lineage: Eukaryota > Metazoa > Chordata > Mammalia > Chiroptera > Vespertilionidae > Murina > Murina feae. The sequence continues at coordinate 11,696 of PVJC01044860.1, read as the reverse complement.
TTTTTATTCCTCGCTTTTGTCGTCTAACAGGAAATCTCTGCTTAGGGATTTCTTCGGCATCTAGATTCCAGAGACCTCAGAAAAGGATCCTTGAGGAGAATCCTTGCTTTATGAGGTCATTCTTGGGCATTCCGGTACATGACTAGTCCGCAGGCCCCTGGAGGGGCAAGCTCCCCAGATGATCTATGCACAGATCCTCTCTTCCCAAGGAGACTGTGCACCTAAGTTCAGCAAAAACAGTTGTGAGCACACTCCAAGTGTGAAGTTCCGGGCTAAAACTGGGAGCCGGAGATAGCCCAGATGAAAACCTTTTTTTCTTCACAAAGTACTCTGATCTGACAGACAAAGGTCCTTAGTACTATGCTCCAATAAGTAGGGGTTATAGAAGCGGGGAAAGCAATGGGTTCTAAGAGCAAGTGCACAGCACTGGAAACACCTGGAAGGACAAGGAAAGGTTTTGACAGATTTGGAGCTAGAACATTAGAAACAGAGGCTAAGTGGGGGCATGGAATGTACACATATGAACCACCTAGAGTGTAAGGGATGAGCCCATGAGGAGATGTTTTAGGTACAAGAGCAGCAGAATATTTTGCTCTGTTCAATTCTTGGGATTATTGTATTTCCCTTGCTTACCTTCTCCTATCATCCTTAGATTTTAAAGCAAATCAAGACAAAGGGATCTGGGCAGCCCTGTTGTACTAAATCTTCAATGGTTAAATTAGTGAAATTCCTGAAAACCTGTTCTTGGGCCACAATAAAAGGAGGTACCTCCCCACCTCCACTGTCCCGGGTGTTCCAAAACAAGTGTGTATGACCATTCCTTGGAGAAAAGTACTCTTGTAGGCAACCCATATACTAAACTGGGAAGTAACATCCTATTTACTCAATTTCTCCATTAAAAAACACCAACAGTCAGCCCTAGTCAGTTTGGCTCAGTGAACAGAGCATCAGCCTGCAGACCAAAGGGTCCCGGGTCGGATTCCAGTCATGGTCATGTACCTTTTCCGGGCCCTGGCTAGGGCAAGTGCAGGAGGCAGCCAATCAATGTGTTTCTCTCACATCAATCTTTCTCTCTGCCTTTCCCTCTCCTTTACACTCTAAAAGATCAGTGGAAAAATATCCTTGGGTGAAGATTAACAAAACAACAACAAAAAAATCAACAACCAAGTCTTAAGACTCACTTTGATTAATGTCCCAAGATTCAAACTTTAGTCTCATCTTTTCAGTTTACATTCTCTCCCTCAGGGATCAGTTCTTCCTATACCTCTCACTGCCTCCTTTGGTTATATGCCCCCTAATGCCTTCTGGGCTCCGGCCTAACATCCCCACAGTGGATTCCTAGAGCTGCTGCTCAGAGAGAGCCTGAGGCAGGTCTCTCTCCACCTGCCCCAAAACATCAATGTGCCAAACCTCATTGGGGCCACAGAGAAGGCCCTCAGTGAGTGTGTGCTATATGAACATACAAATGCTCACTCAAGTAGCTGAGCATAGTGGGATCCCACCTCCAGGAACCCCACCTGTACACTTTTATGCCTTCCCTTTTTCAGCACCAAAGCCATGGAGAAATGAAGAAGAGAATAAGAATGTGAAGAATTCTTCACGGCGCTTGCAGGGGTGAAGAATGAGAGCAGAGGGAAAGGTCCAGTTGTCCTCAGTGCACCTGCTTCCAACAGAAAATCTCTGCTGAGGGATTTCCTCAGCATCCACAGCTAAAAGTGGCTCTGAAGTCATCAATGAAGACATGTCATCTGGGAATGGAACTCCAGCTGGGGAATGGAGTCAGAGGTGACAAGCTTATCTGGGTTTACTGAAATCACCCAGACCTTCTCATGGACACGTGGGCATCCTGGGATGAGAAGCCAAAGGGGGGCCTCTTCTGCCCTTCAGCAGCAACTCACACTCTGCCCGACTTGGGCAGCACCAGCTCAGCTGCACACAGCCGGGAGAGTCAGCAGTTAGTAGGCATGGCAGCTTGGTGACTCAAGTCTCCTGGCCAAGAGTCATTCCTTTACTAGTCCAAGTAACTGCCAGTGAGACACAAATCTCACATATTAAAGTCAAACCCAATTTCAGCTCTTGCTGCTCTACAGGAAATTTTACAAAACTGGAAGTTACAGAGTTCAGTATATTATTGAATGCTAAATTAGACAGTATAAAGACTGCTTCATACCAACACTAGTAGCCCCAACCCTATATAATAAAATCCTAATAAGCAAATCGACCAAAAGGCAGAATGACTGGCAAACAACCAGTCGCTATGATGCATCCTGACCACCAGGGGGCAAACACTCAGCACAGGAGCTGTCACTGGTGGTCAGTGCACAGGGAGAGCACCGCTCAGCCAGAACCCAGGCTCACAGCTGGCGAGTGCAGCACTGGTGGCAAGATCCTCTCCCACCTCTGCAGCAGTGCTAATTGAGCTGAGCAGTCAGGAGCAGCAAGCAGGTGGGCAGTAAGGAGTGAGGGGTGCCAGACTGCGAGAGGGCACAGGCTGGGCTGAAGGACCCTGCCCCCCCCCGCCAGTGCATGAATTTCATGCACCAGGCCTCCAGTACTTTAATAAAAGTTCAGGTTTGTGTTAAAAAATATACATGCTGCTGCTTTTTATCTAGCACAAACACATAAAAACTATGTCTAGTCTATGTATCCAAATATTTCCTAAATCTTTTTAATGTCAGAAAGTAACCATTATGAAAAGAACTTTCATTTTGGCCTGGCCCTGGTTTGTTATCTATGGAGGTCATTGAAGGGGTCATAGGTCACGTCTATTTAATTCTTCTCTGCTCTAGTGATTGTTTAGAAATATAATGGAAGAAAACCAAAACTTACCACATCAGAGACACCAATGCCAACACACAAAGATTTGGAACAGAAGGAAACTTGGGGGCCTCCAACCTTGCCAATGTCTCTTTCAAGTTGAAATATCAGTTACTTGAAGCAAGTCTGGGGATTCATTCTGTTAGACTTTACCACAATGAGTATTTCTATAGACCTAGTGTAGGACCTTTGATTCTCCATTGTAAAGTTTGTGAGTTCAAGCAGATGTGACACCCTTAACATGAACCTTATGTCAACCCTCCTTGTAGATGCTAATTAGTAGCTGCATTCTCAGGTCTTCAACATTGCAATTATCCTGCTTTCTCTAGTGTGCTATATAGGTGTATGTTAACAGTCACTGAGCTTAGCCTCTCAGACTTACATTCAAAATAGGAAAAGTTTCCATTCAGGGCACAGTGAAATAAGTTAAATTATAGCACAAGAGAACAAACAAATCCAGAAGGTGGAATATTCGACAGGATCCCTGACCCCATTTTTGCCATAGTCAATGACATGGGGAAGCAAGGAGGGGAAAAGGGAGGGGAATTTGTTTGCTCTAGATTGAAAGATTAAAAAACACAGCAACCAGATGTGATGGGTAGACTTCATGTGGATCCTGATTAAAACAAAATTACTGTCCAACTACATTTTTTACCTTCAGGGCAATTGATTTTGCCTGGGTATTAGGTAATACCAAGAAATCATGGTTTATTTTGTTAGGTGTGATAATGGCATTCTGGTTTATACAAGAAAATTATCATGTTTTCTAGAGATATTTACTGAAGGATGTAGGGGTAAAATGAAATGCTATCAGGGAAATATTTTAGCAAAGAAAAAGGAAATGAGGGATTATATGAAGTAACTGGGGCAAAATATTGGTAATTGCTAAATCTACATGATCCGTACATAAGGGTTCAATTTACTATTCACTTTTTAAAAATTAAATTTATTGGGGTAACATTGGTTAATATGGCCATATAGGTTTCAGGTGTGGGTTTCTAAGTTACAAGTTCTATATATTGCATTGTGTGCCCACCACCCAAAGATTTGACCCAGAGTCAAATCTTCTCCCATCACCATACAGTAGGCAGTATTATTCACTCTTAAAATATTTTTTCATGTTTAAAAACTCATGTAAAAAATTGAAATATCGAACTAAAATATTTGGTAATAAAACATATAAAAGTTCCTCACAATCTATAAATAGGAGTTTATAAAAACACATAGCTTTGCCTTTGCCTCTAAAAGAAATTTAAGAAGCGTAAGTTCTAGCACCCAGGCTCTGGATCCCCAGCAGCACAGAGCCTGGGTGGCCGTCTTTTTCTCCCCTCCTTGCACACTCCATATCCACAGGGCAAACTGTACCTGCCTCTCCAGGGCCAACAGAACCAGCCAGGAATTAGCTTCAGAAAGCTCGGCCTCCTTGTCATGTTCCAGTGGAGTTTCTCAAATTAGAGGCTGGGAAGGGTGGGGAGGGGAAGGCTTGCTTGTTGTAATGCAGAGTGAACTTTTTGGCCTCTAAAGTGAGGTGGGTTTCAAAGATGATCCCTATTAAATCCTCCCACAATAATGCCTTGAGAGATTAACACGTGTTCCTTGCATGAATACGTATGTATACATTCTTTTAATCTACATTCTAAGTTCATTAATAAGTACATTTCTGAGTTCCTTCAAGAATGCTATTATTGCAATTTTTAAATAATAGATTACTTTATATTCCATTTTACTCCTGTCAGTAACACAAGGAGTAAATAGAGCTCATTACAGGATAATACTCAAGTAGTTTCTAGCTCAATGGCTCCAGACCTTCAGTTCAGAGGTCACAGGTTCTGGAAACCATAGACAAACACTTGTCCTCTTCCTTCAACTGCCTGCCTGAAAAGTGAGAATAAAACACAAGACAGCTCACCCAATTTTTGTGACTTTGTAATCTAATTAATAACAGCAGCTAAAGAATCAATTTTAACTTCATAAGAATTGTTATAAATGGTTACAACCCTTTACCTACAGAGTTTGTCATTCTTTTTTCTACCTTAGAACTATTCTCCAACACACTGCATTTGTAAAGTCAACATAACCACTTGGATTTCCGGGTTATAAAACGTGTGAATGCTCCTCCATCCCAATTTCTGGTCTTTAAAAATGCTACTTCTCTTTTTCAATACTGTATTATTAATACAATTACCTCAGTTGGTTTGCCTTACATATGTGACTTAGATATAATGAAAAATACCTCAGGCTCAAATTTAAATCATTTTGTATTTAAGCACTAATTTTACAAAATGTGGTTCAAAGGTGAACTAAATTTTCAGCTTGATTTGTTCATGTAAATCAGCCTCAAAGTACATTACACCTAAGATGTGTATAAGATTTTATAAGTTTTTTGAAAGAAATCACAAAGCAGCAGCTGCTTTTTCAATAAACTTGGCCAGTTTCACATCCCTTTTGGTCAGCCGACCACAGTCATGCGAGGTGAGAGTTATCTGGACCTAAAAAAGAAAGAAGCAATTCTTAAAACCCTGACCTGCAATTCATGGCATTCTGCTTTCGTGGTTCAGAAATCAATCTATTGTGCAAAGTTCATATTTAAGAACTGGTCAGAAATTATTTAGAAAACATGAATAAACAGGACATTTCTAAAACCCAGTAACTCTAGGGGCACAGTCAGCTTCAGGCTGGCCCCAGCAGCTGCCCAGGGATGAAAAGGTTCTCTCAGAGGAAGGGCAATTCAGCTGCCAGAATCTCAAATTTTGTCTCTTAAAAAAAAAAAAAAGAGAGAGAGACTGAGATTTCATTTGAACTCCCATTACTTTAATTATACCCACTATTTTCAGGACATTGAGAAAAACCAAGCTATCAAAGGTAATATCTTTGCAACATTAAAAAGGCCCATTTCCAAATTAGGAAAGTGAGGTGGGGGTGGGATGAAAGAATAGACTCTTGCTTCTCTGCAAATCAATTAAAAGGCAAAAGCAAAGTTATGGGCAAGGAGAGGCAACTGTGAAAGAAAAGTTTATCCTGGTATAAGTTTATCCTGAATTATTCCAATAAATCACAAAAACATGAAATTTCCTCTTTATTCAAATAGGACTTTCTTTCAAAGAGAAAAAAATAACCCCAGAGAAAAGTACATAAATTCTAAATGGTATGACCATAAGGCAAGGACACTTCTTGAGGGGTATTCTTCTCACTATGCCCCTTTAAAATTAATTGATGAAATCTTTTCAGACTGCTGTTTGTCTTAAGAAGGTCAGTTCCGGCTGCAGAAACAGCATTTAATAAATAGTTATTATTTAAAGAACAGTTCTTGAGCAAATTTACCTCGAGATATTTACTTCCGGAAGTTTTTTCAGTCATTTACCTTAAGAGGGTTTAACATCTTATCTGCATGGCTGATATTCGAGTTTAATTCAGGAGCCTAATATGGCCCAACTTTCATATTAGTTTCAACAGAAGACAAAGATGAAAATAAAGGGCTTAGTCACAGTTCTCTTGAGCAGATCTGAAATTTGTTACTAAATTGCAATAATACACAAGACTTCTGAGAAGAGAAAAAAAAAGAAAGAATACTTTCCTAAACACAATGACACTTAGCTGTACAGCATGACAAGGGAGAAAAGGGTTCCCTAAATTCCGTAATCAAGGTGACCCCAGAATAAGGCCATTTCATTACCTTGTTGTAGGCATTGAACCATTCCGGGTGATGGTTCATCTTCTCTGCTTGTAGAGCAACTCGGGACATGAAGCCAAAGGCCTGCGTAAGATGAAGCAAAAGTGGTTACTGGCTCTGCCCTCTGCCCTGGACCTGAGAGAGACCCCAGAGCAATCCAACCAGATAAAGACACAGCTAAGGTCCTTAGGGAAGCCCGGAGAAACCAAATATGAAAGGGGCTGCTCTCCGCAGAGCTGGGTAACGGTGTAGCAGGACCATGACCTGCTGCTCGATGGTGAAAACAATCAGGCTCAAATAAACAAAGCAGGAAATTGGTCTCACCCAGTGACCTGTCTGGACTGTTTAATTGTCCTCAGCACTAGACTCTCCAAAACAGCCGGGGAATAATTTCCCTTTAACCAGTGCCCTGGACCCCAACTCTTAGGAGCCACTTTTCTGGCAGCACTGCTCTTTTGTTTTTAGAGACTGGGTTGCTCACAAGGTATCAACCACAGGACTATGGAAGAATGTCTTTTGAGTGTGTCTTAAACCAAAGCACTGACAGAAATGAACAACTTTCCTATTCCGTCTCTCAGGGAGGTCGGAGGGGGGATGAAACTCTTTTTATTGACATCCAGAATAACACAGGAAAGCTTGGCTTGTCTGCCGGGGGTCTTCTTGCCGCTGCCCAGCATTGGTAATTCAAGCAGGAAGTGCCCCAGGTTTTGGCAGAGGGCTGCAGACCCAGCCACAGGTGGAAGTGTGGACTTGGAGGGCTCTGTCTTCCTACCAAAAGGAAAGTGCAAACTTAATTTTAAAAAGCAGAAGGCAGCCCGGGCCAGCACGGCTCAGTGGTTGAGCATAGGCCTATAATCCAGAAGGTCATGGTTCAATTCCCAATCAGAGCACGTGCCTGGGTTGTGGACTTGATCCCCAGTGTGAGGTGTGCAGAGGCAGCCAATCAACGATTCTCTCTCATCATTGATGTTTATATATCTCTCTCTCTTCCCTCCTCTCTGAAATCAATTTTTTAAAATATACATTTTTTAAAAGAAAAAAAACAGAATGCAAACTTGTCCTGAGAAGGAGAAAAACTTTTTTTCCTGCTTTTAAATTTTTATGAGGTTAATTGCAGACAATAGGAGAGTCTGTCTCTATTGTGCCCAGAAGGCAGAAATACTTGGTAAGACTCTAAGGTAAGGTCACATTAATCACAAAGGTACAGTGGAATTCACAGAGCAGTCCCCATTACAGCCACAGAAATAAATATTTAACTTCATTACCCCATCTAAAAAAACCAATCTGATGTTAGTTGCGCTGTTTTTGGATCACCAAAAGACAAAAAAGCACATTTCCAAGTTAAAAGTGAGAAATATGGAAGATGCCATTTTAAATAATTTCATTCATAATAGTTCCTATCTCAGACATCACTTAATTCAGGATAAATTTCCATTTTGACATTTAAGGCCTAAAGGAAGGAAATTCAAGCAAAATCCATTTAATGAAGTATGGAATTATCAGTGGGAAAGTACTATTCACTCTCTACCCCTTCTCATTGCAACAGTTCTCCCCACCCCATGCACAGTTTCGCTTTCCATGGTTTCAATTACAGCGGTCAACCATGATCTGAAAATATTAAATGGAAAATTACAGAAATAAACAATTCTTAAGTTTTAAATTGTGCACTGTTCTCAGTAGTGTGATGAAACCTTGCACCGTTCCCCTCATCCTACCCAGGACATGAATCATCCCTTTGTCCAGCATATCCACACTGTATACACTACCTGCCCATTAGTCACTTAGTAGCTGTCTCAGTTATCAGAGCAGTCATCAAAGAGAAAGAGACCACAGTCACATAACTTTTATTTAACATACTAGAGGCCTGGTACATGAAATTCATGCACAGGTAGGGTCCCTAGACCTGGCCAGCAATCAGGGCCAATCTGTGGGGCAACAAGCAGGGTGATCAGGAGGGGCCCCCCGCTGGCACCAACCTTGGCCAGCATGGCACTGCCTGCTTGCCGCCTCCACCCCCCGGCCCCAGCTGCCGGTCACCTCCCTCTGCAGGGCAACCAGCGGGGCGATCGGGGGGTGACCCCCACTGGCACCCACCTTGGCTGGCCTAGCGGCAGCTCCTGCATTAAGCATCTGCCCCCTGGTGGTCAGTGTGCGTCATAGTGACCAGTTGTTGCACCAGTCGTTCTGCCATTCAGTCAATTTGCATATTAGGCTTTTATTATATAAGATTGTTCTAATTGTTCTATTTTATTATTAGTTATTGTTATTAATCTCTTACTGTGCCTAATTTATAAATTAAACTTTATCAGAGGTATGTATGTATTAAAAAACATAGTATATATAGGGTTCAGTACTATCTATAGTTTTAGGTATCCATAGGGGTCCTGGAATGAATTGTCTACAGATAAAGAAGAATACTGTAATCTGATTTTCTAGACTATGTGAGGGGAAGGGACAAGTCAATGTGAAAGTCAGTTTTAATTATTCAAACACAGAGTTAATGATGTATGAGAATTTTTACTGTTTGTCTATAATGCTTTATTCTTGTTTAGCTTTAGAATACTTAAAAATTAACCACCTCTGAGAGACAGTAATATAATCATTAAGGATATGTGGTTGTGAACTATTGGATTCAAATCCCAACTCTACTACTTGACTGCCATTCAATTTGACTCCAAGCCTTAGTTTTCTCATCAGTAAAATGGGGATAATAATAAAAAGCTCATGTAATCATTCTAATAAAAAATAAGACAGGGGATATCAATGCACTTGGCACAGCACTAGGCACAGAGTAAAAAGTCAATAACTGCACATACTGCTACCATTGCTGCTTCTGACCAAACAACAAAACATAATGATGGATGACAAGCCTTCCCAAGCCCTGAGAATCTAAGATTCTAGTTGCTGTCTCCCAGAAGAATAGCCCTTTCCTTTTTCCATGCGCCAGGACTAGAGAGTGAGACACATATGCCTGACAATAGATAATATACTGTAGGTTAACACTGTGATTTACATTTCTGGGGAAAACAGCTTAATGACAACACATCAGATGGGCAGTCAGTCACTGCCCAACTTCTTAAACCCTTGTAGCCACAGTTTCTTTGAACCCTGTTATCCTAAAAGGTCCGAAGTGATACTTAGAATCCCTTATTATTTCCCAAGAGCCAAATGGATCAGATGGATGATTTTAACATGGTCAGAAGTGCTCCTCAAATCTTGGACTATGAAGCATGCTAGCAAAATCTATTTCATCACAGATATGACTTAAAACAGAACATCTATAGACAATGTAAAAAGGGAGGCACATCCAAAGACCCTCTAACTTTGTATTTTCCTAACTTTTATATAATTCCCTCAACCATCACCTATTATTTGCTTTTAGTAAAATATCACAAAACCATTTACACAAGATTTACTCCTAATAAACCATTTACACAAGATTTACTCCTAATTCTTGCTTAGGGAAAGAACATACAAACTACTCTTGGAACAAGGAGGCTATTCCATAACCCTTCTTCTATATAACAAAACCAAATAATCCCCAAAATGTTCATTTTAAATCCACAAATTAAAAACATCCTGAACAATACACATCCAAATTAAAGTAAAAGAATTTCTGTAAAAAAAAAAATGAGTGGATAGGAGAGGAGAAAAGCAAAACCTCATAGGGGAATTCTGATTGTCTAAAACATAATAAAGAAAGAATATGACTCAACAGCAAGCTCAGCAGATGGTGAGCAGCATCCGTCCCTTCTTCCTAAGGTTTTTTACGGTCCTAGCTACTTATTACCAGGATTCCAGTTGGAACCTAAAGGTCCTGAACTAGCTAAAAGTATAAACTCTCTAAACCATTCCATAGAGCTCTAATCACTATGTTACGCACCTGAAACTAATACAATGTTGTATATCAACTGTAATCAAAAAATGGAAAATTATTTTTTAAGAAAGAAGCTGAAAACAGCCTAAGGCAGAACAGACATCACTAACTATCCAGTAAGAACTTACAGAACAGGGCTGAGAAAATGGGCAAAATAAAGTAGAAATCAATAACAGTTTATAAGAATTAAAAAAATGTAGAAAACAAAGTAGATTTAATATATAGACAATTATTATCGAAAAGAGAACCAATGGAGAAACAAGATGGCGGCATAGGGTAGACATCGTAAATGCAGCTGTGAACAACTATTTCAGAAAAACCTCGAAAAGAACACACGGACACCACTCGCACCCACAGGAAGGCTGGCTGAGTGAAAATCCTACAACTAGAGAAGAGTCTGAGACTCAGAGGAGCAGCAGAAGCAAAGTACAGAGGTACGGAGGCGTGCGCACGGGCTCAGGGAAGGGCTGGTACCGGAGGTCGCGGTTCTTTTCCAAAACGAAGAGAGCCACAAGTCCCCAGTGCCTCTGAACTCCAGTTCCAAGCGAGTTTCTAAGGACCCAGACACCCAGAGACTGGCACCAGGAGGAAATCCAAAACGGGTTTCTCTCAGCGTTGCTTACAGCAATTACCGTGGGACACAGAGACCTGGTGTCTCTCAGCGCAGGGCTGAGAAGCGCCATAGCTATTTGCTCCACCCCGCCCGGCGAACTCCCCGAGGCCCCGCCCCTCCCAAGCTGCGTCAGAGCTAGGGCAGAGGCTTAATCAACGCCTCCTTAAAGATACAGAAGCCAGCCCCAACCCAGTGGCCAGAGTGGGACTAACTGAAACAAAACAGATCCACAAGGAACACACTCGGGGCAGATGCAGTGAGCATAAAAGCTCCACTGAAACAACTCTTGCCCCATAAGGGTGTCTCCAGCACAGAAATTCTCCCACTGTAGACACAGCTGACTCTCATAGCCAAGTGGCTTAGAGGTTAATCCCTCGCAGTGATCGCCTAAATCAGAAAGGAAAGCAGCCAAAATGGGGAGACGAAACAGGTCACAAATGACAGAGATGGAGGAAAGAAAACAACAGGATATAGAGTTCAAAACCACGGTTATTAGGTTTTTCAAGAAAATGCTAGAGATTGCCGATAAATTTGATGAGACCCTCAAGGATATGATAAAGGACCAACTAGAAATGAATCATACACTGACTGAAATGATACAGACATCCAACAGCAGACGAGAGGATCGCAAGAAGCAAATCAAAGATATGAAATATGAAGAAGCAAAACCCACCCAGCGGGACAAGCAAAAAGAAAAAAGAAAAGAAGAAAAAAGAAAA
>PVJC01044859.1:0-13926 GCA_004026665.1 Murina feae | reverse complement strand
ACTAACGAAGCCTCCTCTGCTTCACCTCGCAGCGTCTATAATGAAACAATTGTTACTTTTACTGGTTAGGCGGGAGCTGCTCTTTCCTTCAGCTCCGGAGGATTCTATGATTGTTACAATGTTTCAAAAAGCTGTGTTTCGCTAGAGGCAGTTTAATCGGAGCTGAGCTGAGGGGCGCAGCTTCACTTTCCCTCCTGCCCCAATGGAAAGGGCTGTTTACTCAGGTCCGTGAGTGGCGGCCGCCATGTTGGCTGGGCTAATTTGCATACAGCCGCTCTGATTGGCTGGTGGGCGTGGCTTACCCTGTCTTGGAGAAACGGTTAATTTTAATATTTCGCTTTTATTAGTTTAGATTCTTGACACATAAAATCAGTTGTTGAAGAAGAAAAAAAAGAAATTTGATAAAATCAACATCCTAAATCTGATTGCAATATATTTTAAAAAGTTCGAACTGTAAGGAAATTTCCATATCACCATAAAATACACAATAGAAACTAACATTAATCCTAGTAGCATTCTGTAATCTTAGCTAAAGCAATAAAATACTGTTAACTTAGAATACTGAAGAAAATCAATCAAATATTTATTAGAACTCATGAGAATTTATAAAGGAAACTGGATAGTGTTGGTATAAAAATCAAAACCAGGTGAGAAAGAAAAGGGTAAGAAGGGAATAAGAAGCTGGATCCTCACCTCTCTACCCAAACCAAGCCTCACCCTAATAATAAGACAAGCAGCTATTCAGTACTAAAGAATATTCATTTTACGTAATGTTGCCCAGTGCTGTGATTTACATAACGTTAGCTATACCTTGAAATGCTGTTTGTATTTTTGTAACTTTAGATGATACCTAAATGAGAAAATACTATATTATTTTATCTAAGAAATTTACCCTGAATCCAGTTTGTGTTCTTTCTTAAATTTGGTTTTAAATCTTAATTTGGTTAATCTGTGACATCCTTCCCACCTAATCCTGATAGTAATTAACTGAAAATTGATTGTTGATCCATAAAATTCCTTCTTCCTCCATCCTCTATTTATTCCTTAATCCTCCCTATCTGGAATAAATGCATGCTTATATCCACTAAACACACAGATATAAAAAAGTTGTCTAATCATACTAACTTTGAGGCTTTAAAAGATGATTCAGTGGCATTTAATGATTTGCCCAAGGTCTAAGAAAGGTGATTTAGATCCTATCCACCACATCCTACTGTCTTTTCACTACACTGCCTAAATTGCAACAGAAAGTCTGGTTCGAACTTTCATTGTTTCTCAATAATGTTAAATCTTGAGATTCAGTTAGGAATTAAAATAACTACTGCACTTGCATCCCTTTTAGAAAACCCTTACTCTTATTTCACCATCAAATATTTACTCAAACCTACTACATGCAAGGAACACTTATAAGCCCTATGGTGAAACCAACAACCACACCTGTCCTTATGAACCTTACATATTATTCAACTCAGATGGATACAGTTAACGTAAATAATATTCAGCTCGCTTCACAACTTAATTTGGTTTCTAGGAATAAGTCTTCTATTGCTGCCCTAAAGAATCCTCACTTGGACCTAAATCTATGTATCAAATTTTTGAGATCTAAGGATCCTACTCTTAGAAAAATATCAAGTACAAAAGCTCAAGATACATGTTCAACACCAAATGTCCGAACTTAACTGTATCTAATCTGCCTCCAACTCCACTTCACCTGTATCATCCACACCTCAGAAAGTAGCTCTCTGCAGGTGTATCCTATTTCCTAAATATTTGTCATGGACAAACTTCAGCATCAAGCAACACATCAGGGGAAAAGACAGTCCCTTGAGTTACATTATACAGTCATAAGCTACTCCTTAGGTAAACAAAGAGCTATGCAAGTTTTGTGTTGTGCTGCTTTAAAATTTTTTTCAAAGATTATCACCAATTATCCTCTGGATGAAAAAAAAAATACTGAAAATATTGGGAACTGTTCTAATCACCAGAATACAGCTATTTTACATAAAACTAATGTTATACAAGTGCATACATACACCATTTTTTTTGAGAGTAGAAAATAGACTAAAATTTGGGTTGTGCAATGTGCACTAAACCACTCCCGTTTTACTGACCATTCATAAAGTTTCAAAGAGAAAACAAAAAGTTTCACTTTTGTTTCTTCTAAAGTATGAAGTTCACTTCCTAGTTACTAGTTTGAAGTCCACTTCCTAGTTACTAGTTTGGTGGATTTAAATCTATCAATATATCTGAGGTAGGTGGTGTAAAGTATTCATATCCATATATTTATAAAATAGCTCTAATATGTAATAATATGGTAATAAAGAAATTAAACACTGTTTTTTAAACAACACAAATACTATGATGAAAGTATAAAATTATATTGCTCTAAAAAAATTCCCCAAATCAATGAAATAATCTGACATACAAAAATAGCATCATAACTGCAATACTTTAAATTAACTACTACTTTCTTTACGTAAGGAGGGGATTCATTAAACTAGGAAACTGGACTTGATGGTCAAGATCACTTTCAGTATTTTGATTCTCAATCCTACATCTTTATGTATAAACCTCTGATCCAGACAGATCTGTATTATCTGATTCTATGTTAAGGAAGTACTTAGGCGAAATCAATTTAACAAACATTTTGCCATTGTTCAAATTTAAGAGATATAAAAAATATTAGCTACATTTCCCACTTTGAAATAGCCTCTAATATTCAACATTGAAAAGAATTAACAAAAATGATACCAAACTTTTTAAATGTTCCTTAGTATACATAACCTCGAAATCCTGTTGAAAGTATTAGCACTTTATCACATAAATATCAAAAACTAAAGTTTAAGATATTCAAAATAGAACAGAGGGGGGATTGGAAGATAAACTATTCTAAACTCGTATTATTAAATCTAGAATTATTTCACTGTAAATAAACAGCAGGGTGCAGTAATCTTCTACATTTACCAGTAACGGTCAACTCCAACACACAAGAGTTACAAGAGAACTTTCCCAAAGAGCCTAAAATAAAAATGCACTATCCTTGCTTTCCAAATTCTTAAGCATCTTCAATTACTCAAGTACTATCATAAAATTCTAAAAATAATCTCAAAGCAAAAACTTAGCATACTGTGAATATATAAACAGAGTACTTTAGACAGCAGGCCTCATTCTATAACCAAGCACAGGTAGGATAAGTATGCCAAATTACCGACAGGGTGGGGCATTCATTACCCCCAGATATACCACACACATCTTTGCCAGCAGCTCAGGGTAAAGCAAAGTTATCCCCATAATTCCAACAGGACTAAAGCAATGCTTTTCTTTTACCCGAAATGCTTCTCACACAAATGACCCTCCCTGAAAAAAATAAAAGAAAATAATGCATAGCAACTACTCTTCAGGATATAGTTCAAGCATGATCGTGCACTTGAGATTCTGAAAGCAAAATCTAGAATAAAAAGAGCGTCTCTCACTACTGACTATAAAAGAGCTGGAGCTTCACAAACATCGATGTATTTTTATATTTTCCTTAGGTGACCATTTGAATGTGTGACTGAGGCTAGAGTAAAGAGTGGACCATGGAACAAGGTCAAACTTAGGGGACAAAAGATTCCTGAAATAAACATGGCCAGAAAGGTTTCCTTTCTTAAAGGGCAGTTCCTCAGAAAAGGGGACAAAAGAAGGAAAAGGGAAAAGGAAAAAGAGGAAAGGGAAACCACCAAACCCTCTGCTTGTACAGAGTCCACCTGGCAAACGGGCCTGCCCCGCAGGGCAGGCGATTCAATGCCGGCGGAGACCCTGCCGCACAGCCGCAGGCCTGGAACGGTCCCACCTTCCAAAGACCAACAGCGCCGGCAGGAGGGACAGCGGATCGCTTTTGAAAGGAGGATAAGCTCATTAAGAAGCCACACAGGGGAGTGTGGGAACGTGAGGGTCGCTCTCCAAAAATACCCCGCCCCGCCTGCTACAGCAAAACAATCGGCCAGAAGGAAGCGGGCTGCGACCCGCTAACTACACTCCAGCAGCCGGCACCGGCGCGGCGTCCCGAAAGGCAAGGGGCAGGGGCAGAGGGAGGCGGAGGGGGAGCCCCGGGCGGCGGGGAGGGGGCGGGCAGCACGTCGGAAGGAGGCCGGGCCGCGCCGCGCCGGCTCGCGGGCTCGCTCACCTTCTGCGCCGCGCTCTGCTGCAGCACGTTCTGCTCCACGGTCATGGCCCCCGCGGAGCCGGCGGCGACCCGGGCGGCGGCCGGCCCCTCGCCCCCCCGCCGGCCCCGGCTGCCGCGCTCCGCCGAGCTCCCGGGAGCGGCGCGGACTGCGCCCCGGCCAGCCAGGCGCGAAGGCGGTGGCAGCCGGGGTGCGCGGGCACCGCGGGCTGGCGGCGAAGCGCGGACTGCGAGGGCCACGGAGGCGTCTTCACGGCGGGCCGGCCAGCGCGGCCCGGGCCATGCGCGGCGGGCGCCGGGGCGGGAGGGCGCAGCGAGCCGGGCCGCGTCACGCGCGCTCTCCTTCGCCGGCGCTCTCGGGCCACCGCCGGGAAGGCAGAGGGACCGGAGGGAGCGGCCGGCCGGCCGGAATGGCGCTGTCCTCCACCCGCTCGCGTCCTCCTCCCCTCCCCTCCCCTCCCCCCAGCCACCGTCACCGCCCCTGCCCCGCGGCTCCGCCCCCGCCCAGCCCCGCCCGCCCGCCGCCTAACCCTACATTGTGACCCGCGGGGCGTCTCGGGGTCCCGCCTCCGACCCCGTGGAGGGAGGGCGCGCCCCTCTGGCCTGGCCTCGGCGCCGGCTCTGCAGCTGGTTGCGCGACGCGGCGCTCTGCTGCGCGAAATTCCTAGCCGAGGCTGGAGGGCTGCGTTCCTGCGGGCCCAGGACTTGGCGGATCGCCTGCTCTCCCAACTCCTACAAAACAAAACATCTTCCTCTAGGCCCTGTAATGCTGTCCCCAAAGCAGGTGGAGTCCCCAACCCCTTCTCTTTTCTAAGTCTCCGTCCTCTTAGGAATTTCCCAAGCAAACAACTTGCCCGAAGGGAAAAGTCAGGAATGAATTAAGCAAACGGTGGACAGAAGACCTTCTGCTAGAATGTCCTTTTTTTCTTTACTAATCATTATATAAATTAACATTGACATTCTCTGTCTACTGCATTCATTCAAACACGTGCTGGTCGCTGCTAGGCTCTGGAGAAATATGGTTTATTTCCCTAAGATTTTATATAAACGAAATATGGTCTATACAACACATTACAAAAGCATCACTGTCTAAATGCTACATCGTTCTAATACCCCAGTTGCCAAACTATTAACCACTTTGCATGGAGGGTGTCCCAAAAAAATCCACACACAGTTTTTTCTGATAGTTCAACTGATGTTTCTTTCTTTTCAGTTTTAACCTTTTGGAAGTAATAATTATTCAAAGTGTATATGCATTTTGTGAGGATACCCTGTATATAATTTTAAGGAAAACCTAACATGGAGAAAGCGATCTCTATCCTTAAATATATCTTGTGTTTTAGGAGCTAACCTGGGAGGGGTGGAATAATTAGTGCATGTTAACACAAATTCAATACACACATATGCAAATTTTTAATCTCTTGAGAAGAAAAGCAAACTTGGTAAATGATCATTGAAATATTTGGTTTTATTTAATAATCATATGTCAAGTAACACTTAGGGCTTTGTAACAAATCTGTGCACATTACAACCGTTTTTGCACCTTAGATTATTTTCTACCACCTTTTGAGATCTTTTCTTTGAATCTTCATATTTTTAATCATTTGATTTTGACAAATTACTAATTTTATTTTATTGATATTGTATATCTTTACCAGAAGAATCCTATATAATAAAAGAGTAATATGAAAATTGACCCTAACAGCAGAACAACTGGGAATGACTGGTCACTATGACACATACTGACCACCAGGGGGCAGACGCTCAATGCAGGAGCTGCCCCTGGTGGTCAGTGCCCTCCCACAGGCGGAGCCCTGCTCAGCTACAAGCCAAGCTGATGGCTGCCAGTATAGTGGTGGTGGTGGGAGCCTATCCTGTCTCAGCAGCACTAAGGATTTCTGACTGCAGCTTAGGCCTGCTCCCCACTGACAAATGGACATCCCCCGAGGGTTCCCGAGCTGCCAGAGGAATGTCTGACTGCCAGCTTAGGCCCGTTCCCCTGGGGAGCAGGCCTAAGTCAGCAGGTGGACATCCCCCAAGGGGTCCCAGACTGTGAGAGGGCACAGGCCAGGCTGAGAGACCCACCCTTCCCCCCAGTGCACAAATTTTTGTGTGCTAGGCCTCTAGTTTCAAAATATGTGAGATGATTGGAAACCCAGTATTTTAGGAATAATGCAACAGTTCTAATAGAATCCATAGAAAGTGACTCATCCAGGAAGGCATACTAGAATCCATTTTTCCTCATTTATAGAGCAAAGTTCTTTTCAACATATCAATTTCATGTTCCTTTGCATTCTAGTTTTAAAAAGAAAATCTATCAAGTTCATGATATTTGAGTTTAAGGAAGTTAAATCTAGCACTGGCTGGAGTGTCGGCCCGCAAGGAAGGGCCACAAGTTTGATTCCTACTCAGGGTAGGTGCCTGAGTTGCAGGCTCTATCCAGGGCACAAGTGGGAGGCAACCTATCCATTTCTCTCTCTCTTTCTTTACTCCTTCCCCCTTCCATTCTCTCTAAAAATCAATGGAAAAAATAATCTCTAGTGAGGATTTACCCCTCCCCCAAAAGTGGAAGAATAAAATTAAATCAAATGTAAAAATCTAGTACTGTGGTTTAAAAAAGACATGGCCAGATATTAAAGATTAGTTTCAAGAATTTGCCAATGTGTTTCTCTGGATAAAATTTTTTCAGTTCCACCAAAAAATTATCTTCTGGTGCTTACTAAACAATTATCAAATAAAGCTCTTTATAGGGTAATTATACTTACCCACTTTGGTCATTCATTCCCAGCTTGCATCTGATGGTTTCCTACTTAATTTTTTAAACCATAATTGTTATTTTGGAGAACTTTGAGAAGACAATTTCAAGTTTCCTTATAGGTATTCTCTTTTAGAAAGAGTACAATTAAAATGAATAGAAAATGGAAATTTGAGGATTTAAGATAAATTTATACATAAAATCCATTGCCAGATATTCTAATTCATTTAAAAAATTTGTCACAATGTCAGTTTTACTATTCATGAATCAGCCTTTATATGATAGTGTTGGAATAATAGCCTAGGAATACTGTTTAATAATTCCTAAACTACTGCTTTCCTCTGGATTGTTGACATTCAGGGAAA
Organism: Murina feae; assembly: GCA_004026665.1. Classification (NCBI taxonomy): domain Eukaryota; kingdom Metazoa; phylum Chordata; class Mammalia; order Chiroptera; family Vespertilionidae; genus Murina; species Murina feae. The sequence goes on along the minus strand of PVJC01044859.1, from coordinate 6,644 downwards.
CACATAAAGTGATAGATTTCATATAAAATTTTAAATTTAGTTTTTAGTACCAAGACTATTTTTCTATTTTGGGTCAAAATTATGTTTCTAATAATATTCAGTATTATGTCTTGTATATTTTAACTATTCATTTACCTTGGTTTGAAAATCCATTTCTAATTTCTAAAATCCAAGAATCTAATACATTGCTAAAGCACATTTGGGAGATACAAATAAGAGAGAAACATTCAATTCATAGGGTAGATTTGAACAATTTCTGAAACAAAAGAGGATTACTTTAAGGAGGATAAGCATTATAAGTATTTTCCTTCCTTAGATGTATTGACATTCTAGAATAATTTTTTCCCACCAATAAGGAAACCATAAGCAATTATATAAGACTAGTATATATAGATATGGCTGCCAGAACCACAAAGCCATCCATTTGCAATGAGACATGCAATGCAAAAGCATAAATAAACTTGTTTTCTCTCCATGGCTTCCCATTGAATTAAATAAGCATCTTATTTTGCATGTATCAGGCAAATATACTCTTACAAATTCTAATCTATGAACACCTATCACTAAATGGTGCCATTGTGATATCATAGAGAGTTCCTATATAATAAAAGGGTAATATGTAAACTGACCCTGATAGCAGAACAACTAGGAATTACTGGTCACTATGACACACACTGACCACCAGGGGCAGACGCTCAATGCAGGAGATGCCCCTGGTGGTCAATACACTCCCACAGGGGGAACTCTGCTCAGCTATAAGCCGGGCTGACAGCTACCAGCACAGCGGTGGGAGCCTCTCCTACTTCCTCAGCAGCACTAAGGATGTCCGACTGCAGCTTAGGCCTGCTCCCTGCTGGCAAGTAGACATCCCCTGAGGGCTCCCAGGATGCCAGAAGGCACAGGCTGGGCTGAGGGAACCCCCCCCCCAATTTATTCATAATCATGACATGCAATCCCAAATGGGCAGATATTGCAAACAATTTACAATGCTGGCAAAAAGTTGAAAACTGACCTGACTTGGTAACCAGTTTTTAATATTAAGCTGAATGCTCTTTTAAAAGATATCTGTAAATTCCATTTATTTGGCAAAGTAATAGCTAAAATTCATGTCATTGAATTTCATATTATTGATATTAAATGGTGAGTCCAAATTACGTTCCTCTAATTAATTCCCTTTCAATGTGCATGAATTTCATGCACTGGGCTACTAGTTTTATAAAATGAGATTTGTCTCAGCATATTAATTTGTCCTGTTTTTCATCAAGAACAACACAATTTTTCAATGTGAAGATTAGTTGAATGGTTCTGTTCAAATCTCACATAGCCTTCAATTTGGTATCATATTATGAACACCCATAACAGTATGAGAATATTGACTAGGAATGAATCTTGTATAAATGACAGTAGGATAGCATATTTTAAAGTGAGATCCTGTTGGTTTCAATTTCAGAACCTTCCTTCTATGACTGGTCTTACAGGCATGTAAGTTGAGATGGCTATGCTAGGCCTTCATTTTAAGGAGAATATGGAAAACAGTCTATGATACATTAGTGCCAGCTACTATTTTTGGATAGTTACTATGTTCCAGAACCTGCACTAAGCATTTTAGACTTCAAGCTTTAGTTTTTCTAACAACTCCATGAAGTTGGTAATATTACACTATTTTCACAGAGGAAGAAGGGCTTACTGTTTAGGTAAATTGCCAGAGGACACACAATTAAACACTGAATCAGTTTTAATCCCGGTAGGAGGTTTGCTCAACTTCACAGCTTCTGCATTGAAACCCTTACATGTAGAGCAGCCATTTCTAAGTGTGGTGGGTAGATTCCTGGAGATCATCAAAAACCCTTTCAAGGGGGCAGTAAGATGCTCCCTTTACCAACCACACTGTCCTCATATACTTCATCCCAAATAATATATGGTAGCAGATACAATGCAGAAGCAGATTAGAGAATTATATTGTCTTCTGTTAAATCACACATTAGAGATCTGCAATATATCAAACAGAGTCAGTCTTCTCTCTAATTTTTTTTATTTAGAAAATATGCTTATTTTCCATAAAAGTAATATTTACATTAAAATATAACAGGTTTCTTGTTTTAAAAAAATTAATAAATACTTTTGAAATTTCTCAGTTTGAACTTCTAATGAAATAAAGAGTGATAGATATAATCTACAGGTATAATTGGGGTCCTCAATAATTTTTGAGTGTAGATGTCCTAGGATGAAAAACGTTGAGGCCACTGCTGTAGACATCTAGTGTTACCAGGGTTTTTGTGAAATCCAGAAATAAATCTAATCTGACAGCTCTTTATGTCTCTCAAGTATCATGTATTACAATTGAGATCCTCAAGAAATTGAGGTATAAATAAATAGAATCAAAATTTCTTTCTAATCCAAGTACCATTCAAAAGCTAGTTTAGTTCTCCCCTGGCCAGTGTTCACAGTGTTAGAGCTTCAGCTGGGCACTGAAGAGTTATGGGTTTGATTCCTGGTCAAGGACATGTACTTGGGTTTCAGGTTTGATCCTAGGCCTGGTCAGGGCATGTGTGTGAGGCAACCAATTAATGTGAGAGACATATAAATGTTTCTTTCTCTCTCTTTCTCTTCCTCTCATCCCCCTCCTTTCCAGTCTCTTTAAAAATCAATGGAAAAAATACCCTTGAGGGAGGATTAACAATGACAACAGAAAAAGCTAATTTAGACCTATCTTTAGAAATTATCATATAGAAAAGAGCCCTAGAAATGCGTGGATGAAAGAATAAAGCAGAGAAGGCAGTTCCACATTTTCAGCTGTTTAAAAGAATCAATGATGCATTATTTGAAAGTGTTCTGAAAAAGGTAAAATATACTTCAAATATATGATACTACTATGTTATAATATTTGGTAGTAATAAAATTATGGAAGTTAGGGACTGGCTTTGAGAGATAACCATAGTGTATTTGATAACTATAATTTTTTGCACTATTATATGTGTGTTATAACTAACATAATAAATATAACTTTATATTTGAGTGCTTTACCATGCGAAAATCACTTGAATATATAGTGTGTCTCATTTGACTCTCACTATGCTATGAGACAAGGCTGGATGAACTCTATGTCCCTAGTACAAATATGAAAATTAGTCTCAGGGTGGTTGAGTGACTTGCCAACAATGGACAAAAAGTATATGGTACCTAACAATACCTCAGCAAATATTTATTGAATAAAAAAATAAAGAAATGGGATTTCTGACTCTTAGTTTGGTGTCTTAGCTTTGGCATATGATGATTTAAGAAGGTAATATATTTTGTAAAACTTGCTCTTTTGCCAATATTATTAAAAACTAGGGGCCTGGTGCACGAAATTTGTGCACTGGGGGAAGGGGGAGTCTTCAGCCCAGCCTGCCCACTATCACATACTAGGAGCCCTCAGGGGTATCCTACTGATGGCTTAGACCCGCTCCCTGTTCCCCTTGGGGAGCGGGTCTAGGCCGCAGTCTGGCCTCCCTTTGTGAGAGGCAAACAGGCTAATCAGGGGAAGCCACCAGCCCTATCACCCTGCTGCTGCAGCAACTGCCAGTCACCACAGCCACCAAAGTGTTTTCATCCACACTCCAGTCCCTTCACCATGAAAAAATGACAACTGTCTTTAGGCATTTTCAAGATGTGTCTTTCATAGGATATGGCATTTCTTTCTTTATCCTCACCTGAGGATATGTTTCCATTGATTTTTTAAGAATGTGGAAGAGAAGGGAAAAACAAGAGAGAAACATCAAAGTGAGAGGAACACTTTCATTGGTTGCCTCCTGCATATGTCCTGACCTGGGCCCTGGCCAGGGAGGAGCCTGCAACCTAGGTACATGCCCTTGGTCAGAATTGAACTCAGACCCTGCAGTCAGCAGCTGAGGCATTATGCACTGAGCCAAATCGGCTAGGGAAGGATATGACATTTCTTAGCTCTCCAGCAGTGGACCTTCATTTTTTTCTCCAGGAGTGTGGTGGAAAAATCCTAGATCACCTTTTTGGATTCTTATTACCCAAGTTACTAAGAATATTACCAAGGAGCTTAGCCAATGAGCAGTCAGAAAAGGTGATTCCTCTGTAGTTCACTCCCATCACCGATTCCACCCCTGCCCCTCTAATCCCAGCTCCGCCCCTGCCCAGGCCTGTAACCTCTGGCCAAGGATGCAGGCCTGGGCAGGGGACCCCCCAGACCCCTGTGGTCACTGACTCTGCCCCTGCCCATGCCTGCAGTCTCTGCCTGAGGCTGCAGGCCTGGGCAGAAGACCCCCAAGCCCCTCCAATCACCAGCTTCACAGAGCCCAGGCCTCTGCAATCACCAGCTCTGATCCTGCCCATCTAATTACTGGCTCTGCTCCTGCCCAGGTCCTGAGATCACCGGCTCCAACTCTGCCCCACTGCAGCCTCTGGCCAAGGCTACAGGCCTGGGAAGGGGACCCCCAGACCCTTGCTTTGCCAGCTCCACTGGTTCTCAGACCCCTGTGAGCACAGGCTCCTCCCCTGCCCCTCTGATCGCTGGCTCTGTGGAGCCCAGTCTCCTGAGCTCTTCGGCCTTGCCCCTGCCCAGGCCTGAGGCCTCTGACCCAGGCCTTATGCCTGGCTAAGGCACCCTCATACCCCTCCAATCACCGGCTCTGCCCCTGCCCCCTCTGATCACCAGCTCCACCCTTGCCCATGCTTGAGGCCTCTGGTGAAGGCTTCTGCCCTGGGCAGGGGACCCTCAGTCCACTCTGATCGCCTGTTCCACCCCTTGGGACCCCTGCCTCCCCTGCCACCTGCCTGGCTAACAGGCCTGACCACTTCAGTGGTGGGGCTGAGCCGGACTGGATGCCACCATCTTGTGGCTATGGGGGTGGCTATCTTTGTGACAGAATGATGCCTAATTTGCATATTACTCTATTATTAGATATGATGTGGCTATGGGTGTCACCATCTTTGTAACAGAGTGATGCCTGGTTTGCATATTACTCTTTTATTAGATAGGATGAATTCAAAAAGGCAAATTGTGGTATTCAGTTAGTACTCACTTATGCAGAACTTTGTCAGGAGAGCAATAACAGCTAATGATGATATGGATTCTTACATTAAGGGTTTATATTCAATCCTCAAATTTATTTTTTTCCATCTTCAGAGAATAAATGATATAATGCTCTCCTTTTCAGTTAGGATTAACTTCCAAAACAACACACACACACACACACACACACACACACACACACATTTCATTGGCATTATAAAAACATGATAATTTGGCCAAAAAAATGAGAGTATAGTATACATCTTGTTTATGACAAATCCACTTAAGACAAACCAATGATCCCAAGCTATGGGATCTTTCAAATTTTAGTACCATGACAAAGATGGAAGGAAAACAAATATCTAATCTACCAACCTCCCTCCCAAAGCCTACAGCCTGGTCAGGAGTCAGCTACAGAAGAAAATGTATCAGTGTACAATGTAATGAGGAAATGAGGAACAGGGAACACCTAACTCTGCCTAAAAAACACAGTCTTTTCTCTGACATAGTTTACAATCAGGTGGAGAATCCCAAGTACTGACAACAAAATATGAGATGTGAATAAACAAATTTATTTATAAATTACTGGAAGTCAAAGGAAGGAAACGAACTCAATATGAGAAAACAAAACAATGTTTTACAGAGACAATGAACTGTGATATAGGCCTTAGTGAAAAAAGAATGGTGTGGGAGTAATTGACAGCATAGGCCTCAAGTCCCAGCCTACTGAATGAAGGTACTGAGAACTTGACCCTTCTCTTCCTTTTGCTTCACAGAAACTTGAAGTACATGATCATGAATTTATTGTATTTGTTTGAACCAATTACCTGCATGTGCTCAGCAGGAAGTTTTGTAGCCAGAGTCTCTACAACAGTGAGTTAGGCTAATGAGTAGAAACACTGGGGTGGAGGGATTGTGTGGAAATACCCTTGAAAATGGCAATCACACTTTAACATTGCAGAATCCTTATTCCAGTTAAATGGAATTATCCATAGCTGTGTATGTGAATGTCAACTTCTGGAAAGATGAGAAGTCTCCAGAACTATTTTGTGTTCTCTCTTCTTTATGTAACTACTAGGGGCCCGGTGCACAAAAATTTGTGCACTCGGGATGGAGGGAGTCCCTCAGCCCGGCCTGTGCCCTCTCACAGTCTGGGACCCCTCAGTGGATGTCCTATGATGGCCCCAGTCTGCCAGGCGCCTTTTGTGTGTGTGTGTGTGTGTGTGTGTGTGTGTGTGTGTGTGTGTTTGTGTGTGTCGCCACTGGGGACCTGCCACCAGCCGCATCTGAGGCTCGGAGCAGTCCTCCTGTGTGTGTCTACCTGCTGGGGACCTGCCCCCAGGCTTGGAGCAGGCATCCCTCTATGTTGATCTCTCAAACTCTTGCCCTCCCCTGCATGTTGTTCTCTTTTTTGAGCTGTGGTCAGGGCTGGGTGCTGCCTGCCTCCCAAGCTTGCCTACTGCCCATCTTCCTCCAGCCACCAGAAAGCAGGGAAAACCCCGCCTTGTGGTCAGGCCAGCCTTTTCCTGCTCCCTGATCCCCGGAAGGGACCTGGGAAGCCGCCAAGCAGGCCGCCAACTCTTTCCCACTCACCCGTCCCCTGCTGCCTTCCTTTCCCACT
>PVJC01044858.1:0-13867 GCA_004026665.1 Murina feae | reverse complement strand
CTCTGTACTTTGCTTCCCCTGCTGCTCTGAGTCTCAGACTCTTCTCTGGTTGTAGGATTTTCACTCAGCCAGCCGTCCTGTGGGTGCGTGTGGTGTCCGTGTGTTCTTTTCGTGGTTTTTCTGAAATAGTTGTTCACAGCTGCATATGCGGTGTCTACCCTATGCCGCCATCTTGTTTCTCCTGGGCTGCCTCTTTATACCATCATTTGAGTTCCCCAAACACAAACTCTTCTCAATCAGACACTTAAAACAACACACATTTCCTGAGCACCCCTGGGTGTGCCACACATGGTGTGAACTTCTGCAGGGAATTCCAAGGTAAACTAGTAATGTAAAATGCATTTTATATGGGGGGGAAATTATTTTGGATTATATGTGACTGTTAAATGTTAGTGCCACTTGACAAGCACAGGTGCTCTCAGAAGGAATTTGATATGTCTTAAAACTTTAGGCTTTCAGGTTTTTATAGTATTAAACACTTTTTTTTTTTGCGGGAAACGAGTAAAATCGGATCCACCAGGGAGACTGTCAATGGACATGAGGAAACATACCTTGGAACCTCTAGTTGGAACCGGCAAAAATAAAAATGTTTTACGTCATTGTCGTGTGTGTGCCGCTCATAAACTACGCAGTGAAACGCGGTACATGTGCAAGTTTTGTAATGTACCCCTGCACAAAGGAAAGTGTTTCCAACGCTACCACACAGTGGCGGGAAAATGCCCGCTTACAAAGTGTTAATAGGTTTTGTCAACAAAATTAAATCCCCTGATCATTTTTGGGATGTATTCTGGGCACAGGTATGAATGGATTCCCATCCATCCTTAAAGGGCCAGCTCAGCCCAGCCAGTGTTGCTCAGTGGTTGAGCCTTGACCCAGGAACCAAGAGGTCACTGGTTTGATTCTGGTCAGGGCACATGGCCTGGGTTGCAGACTCCATCCCCAGTAGGGGGCCTGCTAAAGGCAGCCTATGGATGTTTCTATCTCTCTACCATTCTCCCTTCCTCCCTCTCTAAAATCAATAAAAACATTTTTTTAAAAAGGGCCAGCTCAAAGCGCTACTCCACACAGCCCTCCTCTCTACCCTTAACAGATCTTGTGTTTCTGTAGCATATGTCATAGTAGAGGCCTAGTGCATGAAATTTGTGCACAGGTAGGGTCCCTAGGCCTGGACAGCAATAAGGGCTGATTGGGGCCTTCCTTCCCCATTGCCGGGTACCAACCAGGACCTTCCTTCACTCCACACCGCCCCCCTGGTGGTCAGCGTATGTCATAGCAAGCAACCAAACTCCCAGTCTCCTGATTGAACTGTGAGGGGACACTTTGCATATTAGCCTTTTATATGTATAGATTATATATAGATACTATCCTTCTTATATAATAAAAAGCTAATCTGCAAATCGACCCAACAGCCGAACCACTGGTCGCTATGATGCACACTCACCACCAGGGGAGCACTTCTCAGCCAGAAGCTGGGCTCATGGTGAGCGGTGCCAGCAGCCAGACATCCCTGAGGGCTGCAGGACTGCGAAAGGGTGCAGGCTGGGCTGAGGGACAGCCCCCCTCCAGTGCATGAATTTAGTGCACTGGGCCTCCTGTTTTCAATATTGACCTTATGTATGTCTTCCCCTAAGCCGGATGGATCATTAAGGAAAAGACTGTGACTCGCCATCCCCCTCCAGAGGCAGTCCCCCAGAATCTGTCTTTTCGTCCTGGAAACTCCTAAATGTATGGAGCTGCCTCTTAACCTTGGAGCCTCACTGCCCTCCCGCTCGCAGCAATCTGGGTGACTGCGCGGGGTGGAGAAGGACGCCAGGCCGGCTGGAGGGAAGGGAACGGCGTGGGCGCGAGGACAGGCCACATGGTCCCGACTGTCACCTCCGCGCGGCGGTGACATTACGCGGGATGGAGGGATGCAGGGATGAGCTGCAGGGAAGACAGCGGGCCCAGCGCGCAGGCCACAGCCCAAGGAGCGCCGGACACGGAACAAAGCGGGGACCTCCCGGGGCGGGGCCGGCCAGCCGGGCGCCGGAGCAGCGAGGGAGAGTGGACAGCGGGGAGCTACCTCGAGGCCCGGCAGGATGGGGCGGGACTTCCGGGAGCCATTTGGCTGAGTGGCAGGGGAACCGGAAGTGGGGGCGCTGCCGCTGGTGCTCGGGCCGAGGGACGCGCCGGAGCGGGGCCGCCGGGACTGAGCGAGCGACAGACGCGCCACCCGCCGCCGGGGCCAGCACGGACCCTCTGCCCGAGTGAGTGCGTCCGGGGCCGCGAGGGCTGCGGCTCGGAGCGGGCGCCGAAAGGGCTGCGCTCCGGAATCGCGGGCGGCCCGCGGCCTCCCCTCCCCCACCGGGGCCTCCCCTCCCCACCGGGCCTCCCCGCCTCCGGGTCTCGCGCGCCTGCCCCCCCGCGCCGCCCCGCCTCGCCTCCGCGGGCCCAGAGCCCTTCCCAGCACCCCACCCCCGTGCCTGTCGGCCCGGCCGCTCCCCGCCTCCCGCCGCCCCGCGCAGAGGAAGAGCGTGGCCCGCCGCCCCGGGGACGCCTCCCGCCGGCGGCCTGGCCCGGCTCGCGCCGCCTCCAGCCCGGCTGGTGCCTTTCCCTCCGTCCCCACGTCGCACGGCGACCCCGCCCCGTCGCTCTGGTCCGAGAGGCCTTGAACGCGGGCTCCCCGGTTAGTTCTCTGTCGTGGTCTCTCCCTCCGCCTTTGGCTGGGAAATCTCGGTGCCTGAGAACTTGTCCGCGCCTCCTTGACGCAGGGTAGCAGTTCGCGGGCCGCCCTGGCGCGGGGGACCCCTGGGCGCCCTCCAACCCGCGGGCTGTCCTGGCGCGGGGGACCCCTGGGCGCCCTCCAGCTCGCAGGTTGTCCTGGCGCGGGGGGACCCCTGGGCGCCCTCCAGCTCGCAGGTTGTCCTGGGGCGGGCGACCCCTGGGCGCTCCAGCCCGGCGTCTCCGCTCAGGGACGGGGCCCGGCGGCCTTGCGCCCAAGGTCAGCCGGCGGCTCCAGCCGACCCCCGGACAGGTGTCCGCAGGTGCTGTCCCCGGGCGGAGCGGGGCGCAGGTGGGTGATGGCGAGCGCGGGGACCGTGCTCCGCCCGCAGCTCCCGCAGCGCTTTCCGTGCACCGGGAGGTTGGGGAGAGAAGGGGGTGCGGAAGGAGGGAACGCAGAGGACCCCGCGCCGGATCCGGGGAGCGGCCCCGCCTGGGATCCGCCCGCGTCTTCGGATTCTGCTCCGGGCACATGGTTCCGATACATAGGCCGCTTCCCCTCGGGGAGCCGGAGAGGAGCAGATTCTTGCGCTCTAACTTCTTGGCTTGGGCCTCGGAGAATAAATTATGGATGTGCTGGAAACGGGGGGGCCCCCTCCCCCCCAGTCCCGAGGCGGGTATTCGGACGAACGGGGCGTCCGAGGGCCAGGGGGCGGGCAGCATTCTGCATCACATTCCCGGTGCGACTTCCCCTCATTTGTTTCCTGGCTCAACTGCGGAAGCGCCCGGCGGCTGGCGGAGGTGAAATGAATCTGTGTGGACCTGGCCCCGAGTGGACCCGCCGCCCCGCGCCCGGGCGAGGTGTCCTGCTGGCCTGGTGCGAGCGGAGGAGGAGGCAGGCGGCGCCGGGGCTGGGGCGCGGTGCTCCCCTCTTCTTCGCCCCAGAAAACGCAGGCTAGTGAGCATGAAGCTTACCTGGAACACTCCCCTGATCCGCTCGCAAAACTTGAGTTCTTCGGGCCTTGTTCTGCATTGGGCTGCGTTTTTCTAACTGAACCTGCAGCTTGCGATCTCCAAAGTCAGTGCTGCGCAGGGGAGACGATTGGGAATCGGACCCCTCCCTGTGGCCCTTTTTGATGTGTTTTTGATTACAGCTCGGCCTTGCTGAATGCCGCTGTGGCACAGTAGCGCTCTCTACCCGAGGGGAAAACCCAGAATCACCCACGTTTTTGTGACCTGCCACAGGCTGTTCTCTGGATAGCTCTTCATTTTTATTTTTATTTTTTGTAAAGAATATAACAGTTTATTTTATTCAACGCCCAAATTATTTGAATCTTCTAAATGAACCATCCTGGTTCTTAAAGAGGAGGTTGCATGGGCTTGTGGCTGTTTTTCTTTACCTGATGTTACGAGCCATAGGCATCTGTAAAAATGAAAGCTTTGTATTGTAAGATTTTGATTTGTCAAAATAATGCACAATCCAAGTGTCTGAAGGTACAGAGAAACAAGTTTTTGCTCACTTTACCCTTGTAGAGGAAAAAGAAAGGTGACTTGGCATTCATACTTAAAAAAAAGAAAAAAGACTAGCAAATTGGGAATATTATGTGATCTCCCAGTTCTACCTGCCTGGTAGTCTCAAATAAATAATATTTTGTTCTTTACATACTGTTTCTTACATACTGTCATATTGGCTGGGCCACAAAAGTATTCGTTGTGGGGTGCATGCGGCCCCAAGGGCCATGAGTTTGACATGCTTGATGTACTCTTTTCTCATGTCCTTTGCTCAAGTGTAATAGGCCTTGGAGGTATGTCATACAGTTTAAATCCCAACTCTTCCTATCACAGAGTTCCCTAAAACTGAGGTTCAGTTTTATTTAAATAACAGAGCTCCTATCCTAGCACACTATCTTGTAAATAGTAAGTTCTTAACAAAACTGACTTGCAATTATTATTCTAAATCAGTTGTTTACTTGTTGGAGGAACTCTGAAAATCCATGTCTATAAAATGAACCATGCCTGAATAGATCTTAAAGTATAAAGCACTGGTCTTGAAAGTAGAGCATGTGCACACACTGGCCTGCATAAGAGGATATGTTGTACTACAGGAGAAAATTTAGAACTTTTTCCATTTAATTTTTATCTATAAAAGGAAAAAGTAAACCTTACTGATATATGTGTTATATGCAGATTAACAATTTCACATAAATACACATATTGGGGTGCATTTTTTAAAAGTTGCTAAAACAAAACAAAAAAAATATTTGAACCACACTAATTGGGACCAGTCTTGACTCATCTGCTTGAGTTCGCTTTATGCTTTCCTATTAGGAATTCATTCACCTGCCTCTCTCTTGAGTCTTTGTTGGAGGAATCTGCCTTGAGAGATAAGCCATGTGGTTTTGTAGTCATATTTGTTAGAAACTTGACTCACTCTGTGTTCTATCCATGGCTTTGTCTTCATCTTTGGAGACATGCAGAATAATCCTAATATCCCTTCCTAGTAATCTTTGAATAATACTTTGACAGCTCTTTATGTCCTGTGTCATTCCACTTCCCCAACCAGTTTTTCTGTAGATATCTAGTTCATACATATCCATTTTTAAAAAAATATTTTTTATTAATTTTTTACAGAGAGGAAGGGAAAGGGATAGAGAGTGAGAAGCATCAATGAGAGAGAAATATTGATTAGCCGCCTCCTGCACAGCCCCTACTGGGGATGTGCCCGCAACCAAGGTACATGCCCTTGACTGGAATTGAACCTGGGACCTTTCAATCTGTAGGCTGACGCTCTATCCACTGAGCCAAACCAGTCAGGGCATACATACCCATTTTTAAGAAACTGTTCTAATATGAAAGGTTTTCAAATTTCTCATCATTTTGGCCCATTTCCTCTAGACACTCTCCAGTTGTCAAAATTCTTTATAAGTTTTTCAACAAGATTTGAACATGGTATCCCAAGAACTAAAATGAGCTTAAGGGGCTCCCTGCACTTTGCTTTATGCGGTGAGGGATGTATTTAAATACATTTTATTATGGAGGTACTTCATATTGATAGTTTGACACCCTTGCTCTTTATTTTTTTACTAGAGGCCTGGTGCACAAAAATTTGTGCACTCGGGGGAGTCCCTCAGCCTGACCTGTGCCCTCTCAAAGTCTGGGACCCCTCAGGGGATGTCTACCTGCTGGCATGCTTGGCCAGCCTGGGTGAAGGGCAGAGGGCCGTTTCAGGCTGCCCACAGCCCCTTCAGGGTACGGGTTCCTACTGGGGTGCCTGGCTGGAAGCAGCTATCTGGGATTTATTTAACTTTTATAATTGAAACTTTGTTGCCTTGGTCCCCCAACCTCGCTGGAAGCCTGGGTTGCCCCTGGCAACCCAAGGTCCCAACCTGGCAGGTGTCTGGGGTTTGTTTATCTTCTATAATTGAAACTTTGTAGCCTTGAGTAGAGCTCAAGGCCCGCAGGGCCCTGGCTTCCTCCATTGCCCGGGGCAACTCCAGCTCCGTGGCCACCACCATCTTAGCTGAGTTCATTTACATATCTGCTCCTGATTGGTTGGTGGGCATGGCTTGTGGATATGGCTCGTGGGTGTAACGGAGTGAGGGTCAATTTGCATATTACTCTTTTATTAGACTAGATTTTTAAAAATTATTTTCGTTGATTTCCAAGAGGAAGGGAGAGAGAGATAGAAATATCAATGATGAGAGAGAATCTTTGATTGGCTGCCTCTTGCACGCCCCTTACTGGGGATCAAGCCCACATATCCCAGGCAAGTACCCTTGACTGGAATTGAACCCAGGACCCTTTAGTCTGCAGGCCAACGCTCTATCCACTGAGCCAAACCAGCTAGGGCTGTCACTCTTGCTCTTTAAACAATCCGCAGTAAAAATAGTTTCAATCTTAACTAATAAAAGCGTAATATTGAAATTAACCGTTTCTCCAGGACGGGGTAAGCCACGCCCACCAGCCAATCAGAACGGCTGCAAATTAGCCCAGCCAACATGGAGGCTGCCACTCACGGACCTGCGTAAACAGCAGCTTCCATTGTGGCAGGAGTGAAAGTGAAACTGCGCCCACTCCGCTTAAACTGGCTCTAGCGAAACACAAGTTTGCAACATAATAACAATCATAGAATCCTCGGGAGCTGAAGGAAACAGCAGCTCTGGCCTGAGTCTAAGAGTAACATTGTGTCATTATAAACGCCGGGAGGTGAGGTGAAGCAGAGAGGAGGTTTTGTTACATGTCTAGGCCCCGTCTTAAAGGAAGAGCATCAATTATAGAAGATAAACAAACCCCAGAAACCTGCGTCCAGCCAGCCTTGTTGGGACATTGGGTCAATGAGAGGTGTGGGCAGCCTTAAAGCCTGAAAGTGCCAATTAGCCCGTCACCCACACTGGCCACAACCCAGTGGGGTGAGGGACATTCCTGGGGGACTTGGCCAGCCTGGAGACAGCCATCAGCCCGTCACCCAGGCTGGTCAGGCACACCAGCAGGTGGACATCCCCAGAGGGGTCCCAGACAGAGAGGGCACAGGCCGGGCTGAGGGACCTCCCGAGTGCACAGAGCAGCTGCAGGGCAGAACAGTGCAGGACCCAGGACCCGTGAGTGGGAAACAGGCGGCAGGATTGGCGGCCTGCTTGGTGGTTCCTCAGGCCCTTTGAGGGGCACCGGGGAGCAGGTAAGAGGTGGCGGGGGGTTGGCATCCTGCTTGCTGGCTGCCCAGGCCCTTTGAGGGGCACCGGGGAGCAGGTAAGAGGTGGTGGGGGTCGGGGGCCCACTTGGCGGCTTCCCAGGCCCTTTGAGGGGCACATGGGAGTGGGAAAGGAAGGCAGCAGGGTACCGTTGAGTGGGAAAGAGGCAGCAGGGGTGTCTCAGCTTGCTTGCCGGCTGCACAGGCCCTTTGAGGGGCATCAGGGAGCAGGAAAGAGGCAGTGGGGGTCGGGGGCCCGCTTGCCGGCTGCCCAGGCCCTTTGTGGGGCACTGGGGAGCAGGAAAGCAAGGCTGCAGGGGCCGGGGTCCTGCTTGGCAGCTCCCCAGGTCCCTTCCGGGGATTAGGGAGCAGGAAAAGCCTGGCCTGACCATGAGGTGGGGTTTTCCCTGCTTTCTGGTGACTGGAGGAAGATGGGCAGTAGGCAAGCTTGGGAGGCAGGCAGCATCCAGCCCTGGCCACAGCTCAAAAAAAGAGAACAACATGCAGGGGAGGGCAAGAGTCTGAGAGATCAACATGGAGGGGGTGCCTGCTCCAAGCCTGGGGGCAGGCTCCCAGCAGGTAGACACACTCAGGAAGACTGCTCCGAGCCTCAGATGCGGCTGGGGGCAGGTCCCCAGTGGTCACACACACACACACACACACACACACGGCACCTGGCAGACTGGGGCCATCATAGGACATCCACTGAGGGGTCCAGACTTTGAGAGGGGGCAGGCTGGGCTGAGGGACCCCCCCCCACCCCCCCCCCCCCCCGCCGCCCGTGCACGGATTTCGTGCACCGGGTCCCTAGTTATATAATAGTGAGAGTAGGAGAGATTATTTTTCTCCTTCAGTAGTGATTCTCAATTATACTTTTTAAAACTGTAAAGTTTACTTTTGCCTCAAAATACCTGACAGGTTAAATGTTTCCCCAGGTGGAAAAATAAATAGAAAAAAAAAACTAATGAAATGGTTGTGTTTCTTAAATCTATTTTAGAAGGTAAGTTAGGAAATAGACTTTTCTAGCTAGTGAATGGAAAATGGAGCTGATTGTTCTTACATTTCTTTACATGTCTAATTTTGAAATCCATATCATAGGAAATGTTGATTGCCCTTTGTATGTCTTAAAGCCAATAGAGCTTGTGAACAACAGGGAAATAAGGTACTTTTTAAATTAAAAATATTATTAAACACTAGGGCCCGATGCACAAAATTCATGCAAGGGGCTGGGCTCTGCAGCCTTGGCCCTGCAGCCACTGCGGCTTGCCTTGGCCCCCACAGCCCCAGCTTCGTGGACGCTCAGCTATCCAGTCTAATTAGCATATTATGCTTTTATTATTATAGAAAATTATGTCATATTTAACCTGAATAGCAGACTTAATTCTATAATTGAACTTAGACCCAAAGACACTTCTATAGATGTTTTATGGGAAAACCTAAGATTAAACAATTCTATATGGCTATTTGTTTTAATCCCTTTAATCATTTTTCTTTTTCTTTTATGCGCCTTTTAATTTTTCCATACCTTTTTAAGACAGTGGTACTCCAAACATATACATAGTCTGATTGGAGCTATGTAAATTTATCTTATAGTTCTTCCTGATTCTTGTATTTTTACATTGATGTTTTAGCTCTGTATAGTATTTATGTCTTTTGAATGAAATGGTTAGATATAAGGCAGTCGTCTATGAATTCTTTTGTGATAGTGGGCCAGATGTGACATTAGGGGGGTCAGACAAACCTAATTTCAGCCACTCACCATGCAAATCACCTAAATTGTCTGATCCTCATTTTTCTCATTTTGCAGCACTTTTTTGAGGATTGGATTCATAACACATATAGTCCTTCATGGAAAGATGCTATTTTTTGATAGTTGCAAATTTTAGTGATCTAAAGAAATACATACAGAGGGTGTGGGTGGTATTTTACATCTTCAGTCAGATATGGGTCCAAACGTGAGCCTAATTTTTTCTAGACCTAGTATAATTTAGAACTGTGCTAATTTGTTTGTATAATCAGTAGTAAAAAATAGTCCTCCTTCCGAGAAAGTTTAGCTGTATTTGAGGATGGAAAAAGAAGAAAAAGATGAGTATGGCCTCTTTTTTTTTTTTTTAAGGCTACTAATAAAAACTTTATTTGCAAATGTTGACATAACGTTTAAGTCAGAATTGAAAGCAACGATAAGCAACTCCTTTGCATAGTTGTTATCGCTGACCAAGGCATAATAAGAATTCACTTGGATAGATATCTTTTATAACCTACCTAAAAACAGGATAGCTCATCAGTTCTCTAAACTATTCTTTTCTGTTAAGGTCAGTCCTTGCTCTTTATCTGTAAAACCTAGTAAACGTTGGCATACTGTAATGCTAGTATTTTAAGTTACTGAAAACCTCTATAAATTTAGCATTATTTCTCAAATCTGGGCAGTTTTCTCATTCTGAATGCTTAAACATGTAGATCACAAATTGAAATACCAGTAGAAAAACACTCATCTTTAGGCAGGTTGTACAGTTAACAAACACGTGGCAAGATACTAACCAGGAAAGTTAAACATCTAGAACAAATACTTGAAAGTGGCCTCCTTTTTTATAAGCCACAAAACCCAAGGTTTTTCCCTTTTTCATCATCCTTTGCATTTGCCAAGTGCCCTCTTTAGCCTGATGTCTCTGATATGTGTTCTCCATTGTTGGTTAAAAGCAGTCTGGTTTCTCGTTTGTCCTCCTAGAACAGGTGGGGAATGTCCGGCCCCTGGGCAGTGTAAGGCCTGTGAGATCATTTGGCCTGGCCCTGCCAAGGCATTAGGGTGAGTTCATTAAACATTTGACCAAATAGAGCAGCTGATTTTTAAGTTGATACGGTTGTATGGCCCATAAATGATGTTATAAATATTCAAATGACCCTTGGCTAAAAAAAGATTCCCCACACTGTTCTAGAAGATTAGAATTTCTGATTTTTCTGAATTTCACTTACTCTTCTCCACTATGAGATGCCATCTTTGTGTTCATCATTAATAAAATTTTCTTAGTGGAGACCTTTCATAAATGAAAATACCTAGCGAATGTCAAGAACCAGGGCCAAAGCCTATGGCCAGTTTGGTCATATGTGTAGTACAGTTATTTTTTTTTTTTTAATCTTTTATTGATTTTTTACAGAGAGGAAGGGAGAGGGATAGAGAGTTAGAAACATGGATCAGCTGCCTCCTGCACACCCCCTACTGGGGATGTGCCCACAACCAAGTACATGCCCTTGACCGGAATCAAACTTGGGACCTTTCAGTCCGCAGGCCGACGCTCTATCCACTGAGCCAAACCGGTCAGGGCTAGTACAGTTACTTGTGTGATGTGAACAGTGGATTCTAGTCACTGCGATAGTCATTCTTACTTGTGTAACTAGCAGCCTGAAAAGCTCTAATGTAGATTTCATTGAACTGTAGGTGCCTAATTCTTCGTGTTCTTTGGTAGAATAAGTAACATGCAATCGTGAAAAATTAATTACTCGGAGGAGCAGACTTTCTAAATGTAATGCACTGTTTCTAAATGATACTCAGACTGCCTGGGAGTTAGTGATGCTGGATATGTATGGGACTTAAGCAGTTGTGTCCTGGAATTCATCTCGGCTGAAAATACAGTCCATTTGTTTTTGTTTCCATGCACAACCACAATAAAACTTAAATTTTATTTACTGGCATGTAGTGCTTAAGTAAGTGGTGACACCTGAACCTTCCTGTTAATGGATGGAGAATGACACACACATTGTTTTCCTCAGGTGTAGAATGAGCCAGGGAGACTCCAACCCAGCAGCCATCCCACATGCCGCCGAAGATGTTCAAGGAGATGACAGGTGGATGTCTCAGGTAAAAGGAGGTGCACGTGTGTTAGTCACATGCGATGAGCCTCTTCTGTTTCTGAGAATCTTTTGACCAAAGATGCAAAGGGTGTTTTTAATGGTCAACAAGGATTTATTACTATAAGTAAAAGTCTAACGTTAGAAATCTCAGGCCTAATCACCATCTGCCATTGGAACTGGGAAATATTTTGAAACCATGGTTATTGCCCTCTGTTAATTTTAAGGCATAACAATGTCTCTCTAGTATTCTTTTTGTGTTATGTTTTCGAATTTCAAAATGATACAAATATTACAAAAATCTTAAAAAGAACTTCCTATAACTTTCATCTAGACTTGCCAGTTAAGATTCTTGTTGTTGTGGAACCGAACTCGTGACTCTTTGGTCCAAAGGCTGACTGATGCTCTAATCAACGAACAACGCCAGCCAAGGCACCAGTTAACATTTTGCCATCTACTTGATTGTGTCTGTATCTATTTGTATGTATACCCAAAATACTGTTTTTTCTGAACCATTTGAGAATGAGTTACAGTCATTATGCCTTTCTCCCCTAAATAGTTCAGTGTTTTCTAAGAACAATGACATTTTCTTACATAAAACTACAGTGGAGTTATTAAAATCAAGAAACTTAACATTGATATTATACAATTACCCCATTTCAAAACCATATTCAGATATCTCCAATTGTCCCAATAATGTTCTTTATATCATTTTTTTTTTCCCCAGTCTGGAATCATACATTGCATTTATTTGTCATATCTCCTATTCTTCTTTAATCTGAAACATTTCTTGGACTTTGGTTTTCAATATATTGACATTTTGAAATAGTATAGGCAGTTCATTTTTGTAGAGTCCCTCAATTCTGAGTTTATCTTTTTCCCCTGATCATGATTCAGAAGATCATTTTTGGCAGGAATATCAGTAAAGTGGTATCTTTAGTGCAGCACATCACAGGGAAGGCACGTGATGTTTGTCTCATTGGTGATGTTGTAAATCCTCATTTGTCATCATCAGTAGCTTCTGTGACTTTAAGCAAAATGGTGTCTAATGAAACCAATTTTACTTTAGACTAATTGGTATAATAAACAAGAGTCAAGTTCCTACAACATCTAATCAAAATAACAAAACAGCGTTGAACAAAATGACATTATTCCAGGACCTGCTGTATTACTTTGGTCCCTTGGTTAAGATGCTATTGGCCTAAACCACGTTTTATTTTTTATAGTGTGGACCCATGGGTTCTTACTTTATTCAGTGGGTTACAGCCATTGTATTTTTGAAGCTCAAATTATCCCAGGTTTAGCAAGTGGAAATCTTTTAGACTGGCCCCTTTATCTTCTCAATGTGTCCCATTGTTTTTTAGCACTTTATTTTCTTCAGTATTTTAGCTTTCATTTTAATTAAACGTTATCACTTATTAGTAACTATATTTAACCTTTATGTTTCCAATCATATTACCTTTTTGAAATAAGTCTGATTTTAAGTTCCCAGAGCTTTGTTTTAGTATCTAGTGATTCTACTTATACTCTTTTTTAAAATCTTTATTGTTCAGATTATTACAGTTGTTCCTCTTTTATCTCCCCATAGCTCACCTCCTCCCAGTTCCCACCCCCCCCTCTGCCCTTACCCCCCCCCCCCCACTGTCCTCATCCATAGGTATACGATTTTTGTCCAGTCTCTTCCCGCACCCCCAACACCCCTTTCCCCCTGAGAATTGTCAGTCCACTCCCTTTCTATGCCCTGATTCTATTCTATTCAGCAGTTTATTCTGTTCATCAGATATTTTATTCACTTGATTTTTAGATTTTGTTGATAGATATGTATTTGTTCATAATTTTTATATTTACTTTTTCTTCTTCTTCTTCCTCTTTTTAAAGGATACCTTTCAACATTTCATATAATACTGGTTTGGTGGTGATGAACTCCATTAGCTTTTTTTTGTCTGTGAAGCTTTTTGTCTTACCCTCAATTCTGAACGATAGCTTTGCTGGGTAAAGTACTCTTGGTTGTAGGTCCTTGCTATTCATCACTTTGAATATTTCTTGCCACTTCCTTCTGGCCTGCAAAGTTTCTGTTGAGAAATCAGCTGACGGTCATATGGGTGCTCCATTGTAGGTAACTGACTGCTTTTCTCTTGCTGCTTTTAAGATTCTCTCCTTGTCTTTTGCCCTTGGCATTTTAATTATGTGTCTTGGTGTGGTCCTCCTTGGATTCCTTTTGTTTGGGATTCTCTGCACTTCCTGGACTTGTAAGTCTATTTCTTTCACCAGATAGGGACGTTTTCTGTCATTATTTCTTCAAATAGGTTTTCAATATCTTGTTCTCTCTCTTCTTCTGGCACCCTTATAATTCTGATGTTGGTAAGCTTGAAGTTGTCCCAGAGGCTCCTTACACTATCTTCATATTTTTGGATTCTTTTTTCCATTTGCTTTTCCAGTTGGATGTTTTTTGCTTCTTCGTATTTCAAATCTTTCGCTTGATTCTTGTAATCCTCTAGTCTGCTGTTGGATCTCTGTATATTATTCTTTATTTCAGTCATTATATGCTTAATTTCTAGCTGGTCCTTTTTTGTATCCTCGAGGGTCTCACTAAATTTATCAGCAGTTTCTAGAAATTTTTTGAAAAACCTTATAACC
>PVJC01044857.1:0-13930 GCA_004026665.1 Murina feae | reverse complement strand
TTTTCAGGCTGCCCACAGTCCCTTCAGGTTTTGGGTCACTACTGGCGTGCCTGGGTGAGGAGCTGAGGGCCGTTTTCAGACTACCCACAGTCCCTTCAGGGTTCGAGTCCCTACTGGGGTACCTGGCCAGCCTGGGTGAGGGGCTGAGGGCTGTTTTCAGAATTTCAGGCTGCCCACAGCTCCCATTGACCCAAGGTCCGAGCAAGGCTGGCTGGAATCAGGTTTCTGGGGTTTATTTATCTTCTATAATTAAAACACTGTTGCTTTGAGCCAAGGCCTAAGCAGGTAAGGAAGCCTCCTGTTTGTTTCAGCTCCGTGGCTTCTATAATTGAAACATTGTTACCATGAGCAGAGGCTCAGCCAACCTAGGCAGGCAGTTGCAATGGAAGCCTGCTGTTTACTCTAGCTCCATGAGTAATTTGCATCTTGGCTGGGTTAATTTGCATACAGCTGCTTTGATTGGATGGTGGGTGTGGCTTGGCTGGTAGACATGGCTTAGGCATCCCAGAGAGATGGTTAATTTGAATATTACTCTTTTATTAGATTAGATGCCTTTTCTGATATATACATCCTATATAATCCTATATAATAAAGAGGTAATATGCAAGTTAGCCATCACACCCTTGCACAAGATGGCTGCCACCATGTGGTCAAAGATGGCCACCACAAGATGGGCTGGCAGGGGAGGGCAGTTGGGGATGACCAGGCCAGCAGGGAAGGGCAGTTAGGGGCAACCAGACCTGCAGGGGAGGGCAGTTAGGGGTGACAGGGTTTAAAGGGGAGGGCAGTTAGGGATGACTAGGCCGGCAGGGGTGTTAATGAGGGATGACCAAATAACTGAATAAGCAGGCAGTGTGGGGGAACCAGGCCAGCGGTGGGGGCAATGAGGGCGACCAGGCCAGCAGGTTGGGGCAGTTGGGGATGACCAGGCCTACATGCAGAGGCAGTGAAGGGTGATCAGGCCAGCTGGTGGGGGGGAGGGAACAGTTAGGGATGACCAGGCCGGCAGAGGGGGCAAACAGGCTGGCATGGGGGCCAGTTAGGGGTGATCAGGCCAGCACACAGAGGCAGTGAGGGGCAATCAGGCCAGCAGGGTGGGGGGCAGTTAGGGGCACTCAGGCAGGCAAGCAAGTGATTGACTAGGAGCCAGCAGTCCAGGATTGTGAGAGGGATGTCTGGCAGTGAGACATCCCCCAAGGGGTCCCAGATTGGAGAGAGTGCAGGCTGGGCTGAGAAGACCCCCTTCCCCCATGCACAAATTTCGTGCACTGGGCCTCTAGTACTTATAATAAAGTTTAATTTATATTAGGCACAGTAAGAGATTAATAACAATGACTAATAATAAAATAAAAGTTACAACAGTGTACTGTAATAAAAGTCATATGAATGCAGTCTCTCTCAAAATGTCTTTTGTGAATTGTTTATTTCTGGATTTTCCACTTAATATATTTAGACCACAGTTGACTCAGGGTAACTAAAACCATAAAAAGTGAAACCTTCAGTAAGGGTACCACTGTATGGGGGAAATGTACATTGATTCCTACTTGACATCACATACAATTCATTTCCAATGAAGTATAGATCTAAATATGAAACACAAATGATAAAGATTGTAAGGTAAAAAGATAGAAAAACATCCATATGACATTGGAGTAAAGATTTCTTAAATAGGACACAAAAATCATAAACTAATCACTAAAATTTTTATTTATATTCATCAAAAACACCATTAAGTAAAAAGACAACCATTTAGAGGGGAAACATAACTGTAAAACATAGAATCTGACAAGGTGCTTATATAGAGAATATATAAACAATCCTGAAAAACGATGAGAAAAAGACAGTTCCTATAGAAAAAAAAAATGAGCAAAATTTATAATCCAAGTTGTCACTAATCAAATAAAAAGTTCTTCAACTTTATCAGTCAAAGGGAAATGCAAATAAAAGCCACAATATGGGTAGCACTTGCCTACCAGACAAAGACAGAAATTACTAAGTTTTAGTGAGAATATGGAGTAATCAAAACTCTCCTGCACTTTTGGAGGTTTATAAATTAGGACAACCACTTTGAAAAGCTGTTTGGCAGAACCTTAAAAAGCTAAGCATATGACTCATTAATTCTTCTTCTAGATATATAACTAGTAGAATTGTGTACATATGCTCACCAAATAAACATGTATAAGAACCTATTATTATGAGAAGAAATCTGAAACTACCCAAATGTCAATCAGCATAGGATGGGTAAATAAACTGTGGTACATTTGCACAATAGAATTCAGCAATAAAAATGAATCACAATTATATACAACAAAATAGATAAATCTCAAAAACATAATCTTAAACAAAAACACCCAGTCATGAAGGGTATATGTTTAACATTATGTTTCCATTTATATAAAATACCAAAAGAAATCAAAACTAATCTATGCTGTTAGAAGTCAGGATCGTGATTACCATTGGTGTGTGGGAGCTAGACAACAGTGATTGGAAGAGAGTCCGAGAGAGGCTCAGCTGATCTGTTTCTTAATCTGGGTACTGTACACCTGGATCTATTGAGTTTGTGAAAGTGCATTGATCTGTACACTTATGTGTACTTTTCCATATGTATATAATACTTGTAAAAAAAGTTAAAAACATATTACCTTAAATCTGTCCCACCTAGTGAAGAAATATTCCCATTCTAGAGATGAAGAAAATGAGAACTAGTGAGTTTAAGTTCGCTTTTAAATTTTTTAAAAAATTTTTTTATTGATTTCAGAAAGGGAGAGGGAGAGAAAGATAGAAACATCAATGATGAGAGAGAATCATTAATCAGCTTCCTGCACACCCCCTAACAGGGGATCAAGCCCACAACCTGGCAGCCTGTGCCCTGGCTGGGCATTGAACCAGTTAACTCTTGGTGCATGGGATGATGCTCAACCCCCTAAGCCACATTGGCCATGCTACTTAGTTGCTTTTAGTTACTGATAACCAGAGAGCTGTTAGGCAACTCAGATTAAATGGTTTTTAGTTTTCTTTCTAATTCCAAGATACCATGATTTTATAAATCCACCAATTTGGAATCTAATTAACTTTATGACTTCCTTCTTATTTTGATTTTTTTTAAAATATATTTTATTGGTTTTTTACAGAGAGGAAGGGAGAGGGATAGAGAGTTAGAAACATCGATGAGAGAGAAACATTGATCAGCTGCCTCCTGCACACCTCCTACTGGGGATGTGGCCGCAACCAAGGTGCATGCCCTTGACTGGAATCGAACCTGGGACCTTTCAGTCGGCAGGCCGATGCTCTATCTACTGAGTCAAACCGGTTAGGGCTTATTTTAATTTTCATTGGCCTTCTTAATGCATCAGTGTTTCCAAACTTCTATATTGAAAGTAACATTCTCTGACATTTAAAATATATAACAAATAGTTTTCTTGAATATTGAAGAGTTTGTCATTCTATTAATTTTATATTGTTTCTGTATTTATTGTTTTGTAGGCAAGCAAAGGTCGGACTACAATTGTGGTAGCACACCGACTTTCCACTATTCGAACTGCAGATCTGATTGTGACCATAAAAGATGGGGTGGTGGTGGAAAAAGGAACACATGCAGAACTAATGGCAAAACAAAGTTTATATTATTCACTTGCAATGTCACAGGTAATGTTTATGTGACATAATATTATGTTAGCAGGTTTTTGTTTTGTTTTTTAACCAGAATCTCAATTCTGCAATTTAATCATTTTAGGTCCTTAACTAAGTTTTTTTTTTTTTTTAATTTTTTTGCCTCAATTTTCTAATCCTTAATGGGGAAACTAATAGTAACTTATTCATGAATTCCTGTGAATACTAAATTGATTCATTCATATACAGTGCTTTGAATTATTGACATAAATTTTATTCTATTGTGATTACTAGCATTAGCATTATCCAATGAAACTTTTCAGAAAAGTTCAAACCATGGAGATTAATGCTGTAATTATTTGTCTTGAACATGCATGATTATTTGCAGACATATTCAATTTATTTAGTGAGTTTCCACATGAAAATGAAATAAAACAGATAGCGATATCAAAACTTATTTTGTCTAGCAGCCTTCTCAGGAAAAGAAGTTGTCTTTGTCCTGATAGAGCACCTTCTTAGAAAAATTTATTATTGAAAGAAGTCAAAATGTTCCTTTAAACTTGTCACAAAGTAAATATCTCCTGGGAAGAAAAAAGCCAAATAAAAGGTTTCTTTCTTAGTACAAAAATTTATAGGGGGAAAAAGAAAGTGATAGCACAAAAGCATGTCTGATTAAAGATGTTAGGATAGCATAGGACTGGTTAAAGTTCATTGTGCTTTGAAATGACTGATTAACAGTTGTTAAGCTTGTCAAAGAATCAGTGTCCCTAGGAAGCCTTTCATGTGTATATTCTCCTTTGTACCTAAAACCACCTATGTCTTTCATCTCTACTCCCCACCCTGATTTGGGCCACAATCACCCTGAGCAGGCTCCTCATTTCTGTCTCATCCCCTTCCTCTCCTCTCTTCTTAGGGAAGTCAAATTTATTTACTCACACCACTCAGGCAATATCTAGTTCCTTACTTCATTAAAGCTGGTCTCATTTCTCTGAGTAGCAAGAAAAACAAAACTAGAGTTAGAGCATTCGGGTTTAGAACTCCATCCTGTCCTATGATTTAAACAATTCCATTAAGTTTAATTTGATATTTTTGGAATTCCTTATTGTTTATGAACTGGCCCCACCACTTTTGCTTTTTAATCAGTTTAGAACGGGCATCAGTGGCAGGCCTGGAAAGTATTACTCTCCTGAGATCTTCCTCAGGCTCAGTACCAGCCTCACACTTACGTGCCTAGCTACATGTTAGAAAACTATAAGCTCCTCAAAAAGCTAGGAAGAAGAGATCGGAAAGAGTATCTTTGAGACGTCTCCTTCACAAAGTTCCTTTAACTAAGATCTGTCCCTGCTGGTGGGATAATTGTTTTAGATTAAGGCATTGTTTTCTCTAGTTAACTATACAGATCTTTAGGGAGAGGCAGGGGGTGTGGGGAAGGCACAGTAAGTCATTGTCACTCACTAACATTTTAGTATGAGTTGGACTTGCTTTTTATGAAGCCTGAAAACTTCAAGCAAGATCTGCATAAGAATATACCACTTTCAATAACAGAGGCAGTATTGTTTAGAGGGATGTTTAATAAAGTAGCTTTGAATTTTTAAGACATTAGTCTAATGGTAACCTGTATGTTCATCATTTAAGGATATTAAAAAAGCTGATGAACAGATGGAATCAGTGTCATATTCTGAAAAAAATACCCGTTCAGCTCCTCTGTGCTCCATGAATAGCATCAAGTCACAGTTTACTGACAAGTCTGAGGAATCTACTCAACATAAAGAGGTAATGGTTCAACTATCAAGAAGTTTACCCACATGTTCTGCAATGAATTTTTATTTAATCCTTACAATATTTAGAATACATTTATGATAAAATGTTACTGTAGCACTAAATGTATAAAATATAACACTTTTCCCAAATTTTACTCTAGCATCACTATGACACTGTAAGAAAGAGGCCCTCAAATAAGCTGGCACTTTTGTCAGAAGCCATCATGCAGACAAGAAATCTCATGGGAATGTTACATTATCTTTCTTTCCTAGGAGGCAAACTGTGGGTTAAAACAGTGGCTCAGGAATCGTGGTACAGATACTGCCAGTGATGTTCAAAATTAATTTGGGGCTTATAAAGACCCAGATCCATCCCACTACTAGGACACAGACAAGCACCAGCATATACGGTGTCTAGTCCTTTAATCCCAGGGCACAACCAGAGAGTGAGGAAAATGTTCAGAGTGTGCACTGAGCCCCAAAGTGTGTCCTGGGCATGTTAAGAGAAGGGAGGCTGAAATGAGTGAGGTAAATTGGAAATTGAATAGAGTAGTACTGGGTGGTATGAGATGTAAAGAGGGTTACAGCAGCGTGATCTGGACTATGGGAGACCCTGGGGGTAGGAGTGGGGAAGCAAGCATGAGAAAAAGTACTCCTTGCCCAAGTGAACAAAGCTGTGTGCAGGAGGGTACAGGCATCAGTGATCTGGCTGAAGCAGGCCCATACTATCTGGTCCCCATGGTTACACCTTTATTGGCCAAGCCAAGAGCTGGAGAAAGCACTTGGTATTCAAACACATGAGAAAGCAGGCACCTAACTCTCAGAAAACTATAGGCAGAACAACAGAGAAGAGAGCTCTCACCCTTCAGGAGTGTTCTCAGAGAGCCATCAGAAAGAGCAGGAAGAAAAAATGAAAGTATCCTATTTTCAGGTTCTTAAATGATATATATCAGTCGAAGATGGACTGTGATATTAATGGCAAAGTAAATTTCAGAGCAAAAAGATCAGTTTACTAAGAACTGAAGAGAGAAATAGATAAATTTGCAGTTATATTCAGAGATTTCAACACCCCTCTCTTAATATAGATGGAACAAATAAACAGTAGTTCAATAGAGATAGAGATGGTGTTAATAGTACTGTCAACCAACTTGACCTAATAGACATTTATAAAAGTCTAGACCTATCAATAGAAGAATACTCATTCTTTTCAAATTCACCTGAAACATTTACCAAGATAGGCCATATTCTGGACCATAACACAAGTCTCAATAAACTTTTAAAAATTCAGGTATTTCAAAGTATATTACCTGACCAAAATAGAATTAAATAAAAAATCAAGAACAGAAAGTAGATAGGGATTTTTGGAAGTTAAATACCTCAGTTTTAAATAATGCATGGATCAAAGGAAAAAATCAAAAGAGAAATTCGAAAGTATTTTTAACTGAACAAAATGAAAATTTCAAATGAGGTACAAAAGGATATTAAGAAATGTATACTACTAAACAACTATCTAATCTAATAAAAGAATAATATGCAAATTAGGTGTCACTCCGTTATACCCACAAACTGTGCCTGCAAGCCACGCCCACTGGCCAATCAGGAGCAAATATGCAAATTAACTCAACTAAGATGGCGGCAGCCACAGAGCTGGAGTTGCCCTGGGCAATGGAGGAAGCCAGGCCCCTGGAGGCCCTGAACTCTACTCAAGGCTACAAAGTTACAATTGTAGAACATAAACAAACCCCAGATACCTGCCGGACTGGGACCTTGGGTTGCCAGGGCAACCCAGGCTTCGAGCAGGGGGGCGGGGGTGGGGTGGGACCAAGGCAACAAAGTTTCAATTATAGAAGTTAAATAAATCCCAGATACCTGCTTCCAGCCAGGCATCCCAGTAGGGACCCAAACCTTGAAGGGGCTGTGGGCAGCCTGAAACGGCCCTCTGCCCCTCACCTACGCTCACCAGGCATGCCAGCAGGTGGACATTCCCCGAGAGGTCCCAGACTGCAAGAGGGCACAGGCTGGGCTGAGGGACCCCTTTCCCCCCGAGTGCACAAATTTTTATGCACTGGACCTCTAGTTATATATAAAGAAGACCTCAAATTAATAAACTAATAAACTTCCCCATTAAAAACTAAAATGAAAAATAACTACAAAGAAGAAAAATCAATGCATTTTAAAGCTGATTATTGATGTTCTTTAAGAACATCAAAACTGAAAAACCTCTGGACTGACTGAGCAAGTAAAACTTAGAAAGAAGACACAAATTACCAATATTAAGAATTAGAGTGATAACATTACCACAGAAACTACAGATATTAAAATAATCATAATACAATCATATGAAAACATTTCTGTGAACAAATACTACAACTACAATGGAATGGACAAATCCTTTAAAGAACACATACACCAAAGCCTACTCAAAAAAATTTAATAGCCTGAATAATATTATATCTATTAAAATGAAATTAAATTTGTAGTTAAAACTTTTTCATAAAGAAAACTCCATGCCCAGGTGGCTTTACTAGTGAATTATACCAAACACAAAATTGAAGAGGAAGGAATTACTATTCTCTGAGAATAACATTCATACAGTTTAATAGGAGTAAAGAAAAATATACATATTATTTCCTCTATGAGTCTTAGCTATCAAAATGTGGGTTAATTTGTACTTTTTAATGTTAGCAACTGAGGAGAAGTTGCACAAATAGTCACTTTTAAGCAAGATTCCTTTGTTTTGAGGTCATCACCAGTAATATGGGCAACGAAATCTTTCTAAGAAAAATTATTTCTACTGATTCACCAATTTGTATTTTATATTTTACATTATCTGTCTGTTTAAGATGGCTAACTTCTCTAGGTTCCATTATGCTCTCAAACGGGTTTTAACCAAGGTATTTTATTTATAGACAGGTCTCCCTGAAGTTTCACTATTAAAAATTTTAAAATTAAACAAGTCTGAATGGCTTTCTGTGGTTCTGGGGACATTGGCTTCTGTTCTAAATGGAACTGTTCATCCAATATTTTCCATCATCTTTGCAAAAATCATAACTGTAAGTAAAACTAATTTGCTAATAGTTTCAACAATTATAAACAGATCTGTTATACACTGATCCAGCAAGAGTAAAATTGGGGTCCCCTCTACTATGGGATCCATGACAAAAAGGTTAACTAATGCTCTCAGGAAATAAACCAGCCACTATTGTGATGTTTTTGGCTGGGACTTGGTGACTAGGCAATCAGTAAATAAATTGCTTTGTGTTCTAATTTTTACTCCAGTGCTGTATCAGCATTCCAAAGCATTGAAGCAATAAAATAGACAAATATGACTGCTCTTCTTCAACTATTCAGAACAATGGCCATTTTTTATTAACAGCCAGATCAGGGAGAGGAAAGAAGAGTTTTAGATTGTGCTGAGGGACCTAGGAAAGTTGATGGATTCAAGGATATTACTAGAGCTATGTTAAGTTTTCAATCTTCCAGATTTGCATAGTTATGCCTTAATCAACATAGGTGCCAATACGTACATGCATAATCACCAATTTTAGGAACAATTTCTAGGGACATGTGCAAAGTTCTTATATTGCAGGTAGTGCTCTAAATAGAGGAATACTAAGAAATCTGACTTATTGAAAATTATTGGAAATAATTCAAACTGGTAGTTTCTTTGACAATATAGTATGAAAATAACAGGTAGAGGACTCATTTGTCTGATTTCATATATATCTACACTAATAAAAGAGAAGCATGCAAATTAACCATCACTCCATCACTCTGCTACACCCACAAGCCACACCCACCAGCCAATCAGGAGTGCGTATGCAAATTAACCCAACTAAGATGGCAGCGGCCACTGAGCTGGAGTGAGCAGGAAGCTTTGGTGGAAGCCAAGCTTCCTACCTGCCTGGTAGGCCCTGGGCTCTGCTCAAGGCTACAAAGTTTCAATTATAAAAGATAAATAAATCCCAGATACCTGCTTCCAGCTGGTGTGGCCTCCACTCAAGGAGGGGCTGGAAGCCTGGGGACCCAGGCTCCCAGCCAGACCTGGGCTCCGCTCAAGGTTTCAAAGTTTTAATTGGGTCGCTGGGGGCACTGCCAGCCTGAAAATGGCCATCAGCCCCTCACCCAGGCTGGCCAGGCACCCCAGTGGGAACCCCCACCCTGAAGGGGGTGTAGGCAGCCTGAAAACGGCCCTCAGCCCCTCACCCAGGCTGCTCAAGTACCCCAGTGGGGACCCCCACCCTGATCCTGGACACCCCTCAGGGCAAACCAGCTGGCCCCCACCCGTGCATCAAGCCTCTATCCTATATAATAATCCTATATAATAAAAGGGTAATATGCAAATTGACCCTAACAGCAGAACCACTGGGAATGACTGGTCACTATGACATACACTGACCACCAGAAAGCAGACACTAAATGCAGGAGCTGCCTCCAGTGGTCAGTGCGCTCCCACAGGGGGAGCTCTGCTCAGCCACAAGCCAGGCTGATGGTTGTCAGCACAGCAGTGGTGGCAGGAGCCTCTCCTGCCTCCTCAGCAGCGCTAAAGATGTCTGACTGCAGCTTAGGCCTGCTCCCTGCTGTCAAGTAGACATCCCCCGAGGGCTCTGAGGCTGCCAGAGGGACGTCTGACTGCCAGCTTAGGCCTGATCCCCCAGGGAGCGGGCCTGAGCCAGCAGGTGGACATCCCCAGAAGGGTCCCAGACTGTGAGAGGGCACAGGCTGGGCTGAGAAACCCCGCCTAGTGCACAAATTTTTGTGCACCAGGCCTCTAGTGTGTATGTAAGTAAGAGAATTAATAGCAAATTATGGTTTTATTCCATTTAATAAACATAGAGGATAAAACAGTGGTACACCTTATTATGTTGAAATTCATTTTTAAAATCCTAATGAATAGACATTTTAGTTTTTTCTCTCTTTCATATTTTCTTCCAATCACCTGATTTTAAAAAATGTGTTCTTTTTCAGATGTTTGAAAAAGATGATAAAACCACATTAAAGCACGACACAGAAATTTATTCCATGGTATTTATCATTTTGGGTGTTATTTGCTTTGTCAGTTATTTCATTCAGGTAAGATTTCAATGAATTAAACAAGTTTTAATGTGATTACTCTTTTATGTTATCTTCTCTATTTGAGATAAAAATAATAACTAAATATAATAACTAAATAAAATATAAATAAGTAAATATAGTAACTGTTATAAAGAAATAGAAGAGTTAAGAATAAATGTAGATTTTCTTTTTTTTTTCCCAGGGATTCTTTTATGGCAGAGCAGGGGAAATTTTGACCATGAGATTAAGGCATTTGGCATTTAAAACCATGTTATATCAGGTCAGTGTTTAGTTGATTTTTTTCTTATTTTATTTAAAATGTGCTTTTAAATATTCTAGCTTTGGAAATTTCTTCAAGTCAATTTCTTGACATAACCTTTCTTTTGCTCATTTAAAAGCATGCTTTTTGTGTTCCAAATGGCATCTTATGTCAGAATTCTTATATTTCTGTAAGAGAAGCAAGTTCAAAATTGTATTCAAAAACACAACTTATAGAAAGCAGGGTTTAGAGTCTGCTCCTCATTCCTTGCATATTTCTTTTTTTAAAATATATTTTATTGATTTTTCATAGAGAGGAAGAGAGAGGGATAGAGAGTCAGAAACATTGATGAGATAGAAACCGATCAGCTTGCCTCCTGTACACTCCCCACTGGGGATGTGCCCGCAACCAAGGTACATGCTCTTGACCAGAATCGAACTTGGGACCCTTGAATCCGCAGGCCGATGCTCCATTCACTGAGCCAAACCGGTTAGGGCATCCTTGCATATTTCTTGACAAATCTTTATTTAATGTATAATGTAGTGTTCTAGGATAAGAATGGAAGCTCAAATTAAAACTAAAAAGGAAAGTTAGGAGCTACAATATCTTGAATGACTTATGTGAAAAGGAATTAATTTCCCTTGTTCTCACCCATGTGCACAGCTTAAGTTTTTTCACTTCATACTTTTTATTTATTTTTTTTAAATCTTTATTGTTGAGAGTATTACAGATGTGCCCCTTTTCTCTCCCATTGCCCCCCTTCACCCAGTTTCTACCTTCATGACCTTTGTCTCTGTCCAGTGGTAATGCATATATGCATAAACTAAACAAACAAGGAATTTCATGAACCAAATAAACTGCTGAGTAAATAGAACCAGAGGCATGGAAACAATCACTTCATATTTCTTAAAGCAGCCAATCTCTCCTTCCTCAGAAGAGTTCAGAATTCAGATAACATCAGTCTAGCTGGCAGATTGGCCTGCTGAACACTGGTGATCAATCACAGTTGTGAAATAAATAAAACTAGGTGGATTAAGTAATAATCTGAGAAGTGAGTCTTGGGGGCAAATGACAGGAATGTCTGTTTGGCACCTCAAAAATTCTTTCAGGAGGCTGAGGTGTATTGAGTTACCCTGAAAGCAGTCATCACTGGAAGCCCTTCACCACACTTTCTGTCACCAGAATTCACTGTGCAGAGACAAACAGCTTCCTGCCAGCTCATTTCTTTTCAGAAATAGAGTTTCTGTCACTCCAGCCAAGTCATCAAAACCAGATTTTATATCTTATGATTTTTAGCAGTAGCGTTTGGAGGGCTGCTGTGTAACAAACTCCTTCACTTTTGTGCACTTAGGGAACTAGGAGGTACAAAATGCAGCAAAACAAATGGGAGGGTTCCCAGAGCAACCTGATGCTCCAAAGCAGTTGGTGCCTGACACCCTCTGCTCAAAAAGGTCCAGAGACTGGAGACTCTCCTTTATCCAGAAAAAGGAAAATCTAAGGGATCATAAAACCATATAGTGCCGGCACATCTGGCTCATGTCAAACTTGGTACTTTCGTTTTGGTTTTCTTTTTTTATTTATGAACACAATGTCTTTACTGCAAATTTCTGATGATATAAGGTGGAATTTTTATTTACTAATACTATATTTTACACTAGTTGACAACATTTGCTCATTTTTGTTTTTTATGATTTATGTTTTTTTCACGTTGGAGAATTTTCAATTTCTGGAAAAAAATTTTTTAATAAATATATATTTTATTGATTTTTCACAGAGAGGAAGAGAGAGAGATAGAGAGTCAGAAACATCAATGAGAGAGAAACATCGATCACCTGCCCCCTGTGCACCCCCCACTGGGGATGGGCCAGCAACCAAGGTACATGCCCTTGACCGGAATCGAACCTGGGACCTTTCAGTCCACAGGCCGACGCTCTATCCACCAAGCCAAACCAGTTAGGGCAATTTCTGTAAATTTTTGAAAATGTTCCCTGATTGAATGTTTTAAACAAAAGGATATACATTTTAACCTTTAAAGCGTTACTTTGAAATTCCTCTGTAGAGGTCACAGTATGGTTTTAGTACAAGAGTCTCAAGGTCACAAGCCACTTTAACTTGTAGATACTATTAATCCAATATCCTGATTGTTAATAATGGACACTGATGCTTTGCCTAGCATTAGCCTTGCGAACGAACGTAAGGACAGTAGCATTCATGGATAAAGTAGCTTCTGCTCATACGAATGCATCAATCTCTAAGCCATAAACTCTGGTCCTTCAAAAAACATCATGTACAAAGATACACACAGAATCTCTATATTATTCATGTTTTTAAAATTCCCTCATAAATTTAACTCAGCCTTTCAGCTCAGTGTTTGTTTTCCCTTTTCATCCTTCAACATTCTTTTTGCTTATCTTTGTGTGTGTGTGTGTGTGTGTGTAATTGGAGGAAAAGAAAATAATAGTAATTTGGGTTTCTTTATAAATATCTTCCCAATTTCACTTTTGTCTACAGTGAGGGAGGCTCCTAATGTTTAATTTTGCCTAACACTTATTACCTGGTTTTTCTCCCAAGTGAAGACTTTTTAAGGCTTAGAAAGCATGCTGAGACTTGCAGTGCTTTTTATAACCATTTTGAAACCTCACTTGAGGTAGAGGTATTTATGGAATCAGGTGTGTCTTTTTATAGGTATAAAATCCATATTTTATTTGATTACTTGCACTCCTTCCAGTTAAAAAGAATGTTCTAATTGTTGCTGACTTTAGTGGTTGTAAATAATTCATTGCTAATTGTGTTTCAAAACTAAATGTATACAGTGTGTCCCAAAATAATAATCTATAATAAAAGAGAAACATGCAAATGTGACCGTTACCACCAGCCAATCAGAGCGGCTGTATGCAAATTAACCCAGCCAAGATGGAGGCCAACAGCCAATCAGAGCGGCTGTATGCAGATTAACCCAGCCAAGATGGAGGCCAACAGCCACGGAACTAGAGCAAACCAAAGGGTTCTGTTGCAACTGCCTGCCTAGGCTGGCAGTTGGAAGTGGCACCAGGGCACCAGGAAGTGGGAAAGCAAGGTGGCGGGCCGGGGAGCGGGTAAGAGGTGGCAGGGGGTCGGCGGCCTGCTTGGTGGGCTTCCCAGGCCCTTTGTGGGGCATTGGGGAGTGGGTAAGAGGTGGCAGGGGGTCGGCGGCCTGCTTGGTGGGCCTCCCAGGCCCTTTGCAGGGCACTGGGAAGCAGGTAAGAGG
>PVJC01044856.1:0-13963 GCA_004026665.1 Murina feae | reverse complement strand
TCACAGAAACAGAGAGGAGAATGGTGGTTGGCAGGGTGTGGGGGGTGGGGGAAATGGGGTGAGGTGGGTCAAAAAGCACTCATTTCAGACAAAGTGGAATAAGTTGTGGGGATCTAATGTACACGTGACGACTGTATTCTATACCTGAAATTTGCTAATAGAATAGGTTTTTAGTATTCTCACCACACACACACACACAGTAACTACGTGAGATGATGGCTGTGTTAACTAACCTTATTGTGTTAATTAGTTCACAATATGTATGCATATTAAATCATCATGGGGTACGCATTAAACTTACACAATGGTATTTGTCAATTATATTTCAACAAGCCTGGGCGGGGGGGGGGAGGGGACTCTAGAAGAAAACAGAGACCATCTTTATGATCTCAGAGAGAGACAGAGTTCTTAAGCAAAATACAGAACGTACCGCCACAAAGAAAACGATGGACACGTTTGATTAAATTCAAATAATCTCTGTTCATCAGAAGAGATGAAACGACACCCTATAAAATTGGAGGAGATATTTGTAATGTGTAATCAAGAAATGATTAGAATCCAGAATAAATAAAGAAATCCCACAAATTCATAAAATAAAGGAAAACGATCTAATGCGAAAATGGGCAAAAGACTCAGGTCAGATATTTTACATAAGAGGAGACAAATATGGGCAAGGAGCCTATGACAAGATGCTTAATCTTGTAATTGCTCATGAAAATGCCAAATAAAACCACAGGAAAATATCATCTCACACCCACCACACTGGTGAAAATTACAAGACTGGTGGTAAGTGTTACGATGTGGAACAACTAGAAGGATTATCTACTCCGGATGACGATGTACATTGGTCATATTACATTGGAAATTAACACACACCCATAGCTTATTGCCCAGCAGTTCCATTCTTAATTATTTATAACTGGAAAAACTCTTGCACATCAACACTAAGATATAAGTTCTAGAAAGGTCATGGTTGTTTTGTTTGTGAAAAATCCTGGAATAATTTCACACACGCATCAGGATGCCTATTACTGACAGAAACACCAGGAAACAGCAAGCGTTGGTGAGCGTGAGGAACTGGGGCCCTGTGCACCGCTGGTGGGCATATAAATAGTGCAGCTGCAGTGGGAAACAATACGGTGGCTCCTCAAAAATGTAAAACACAATGACTGCATGATCCGACGATTTCACCTCTGGGTATAGACTCCCAAATAACTGGAAGTAGGGAGCCTAACAGATATTTGCACACCCACGTTCATAGCAGCATTATTCACAAGAGCCAAAAGTACAAACAGCCCAAGTGTTCATCAGCAGATGCATGGGTGATGTTAGGGAAGAAAAATGGTCATCTCTTCTTCAAGGCTCTTCTGGTGGGCCTAGTAATCAGACTGACAGGAGACAGATCAGCAGGAGAAAAACAAATGGACATTTAATAACCAGTGAAGGGTTCAGCTCAGGCCTCCCCAACACGTGACACGTTGGCGTGTGGATTACATTGAGCTGAAGGCAATTGAGACACTGTGGGCTCACAAGAATTTTCTACCTCTCCCTTAAAGGATTTAAATGAAGGGACTTGCCCATAATTAGAGTTATCACTAGAGATAACTTTTTATGACCTAGCTCTAGGGCAGGGCACTTCTACCCAGAGAACATCTGCTCTTCTCATCCTCCTGCAATGACCGCCTCCCCTCTGAAGCCCGAGTTGCCTGACCTCATCCTTAGCTCAGAATGCCATGTACACCCCATTTTTCTCATCTGTCTCTGAACCTCTCACATATGGAGGGGGGTGCCCCTGGCTTGCTTCATGTGTGTGGGTTCCATACATACATATGTAATTAAATTTGGTTATTTTCTCTCGTTTGTTTGTCTCCTGTAGATTTCATCATTAGACCAGCCGAAAGAACCTGGAAGGGTACAGGGAAGATTTTCCTCCCCGACACATGTATGCCTCCTGTGTACATGGGAGAGAGAGACCCAGGCATACTGAGTGACTTGCCAAAATGGCAGAGGTCGTCCCCTACAGCTAAAGACAGAAGATGTGGGGGTTGGGGAGTCAGCTATGGGAAGTGACCAGTAAGACGCAGGAAACAAGAGGAGGGTTGTTCTCCAGATTGAGGGTCATGCCATCAGGGACACTGAGGGAAACCCCCTTACAGATGGAGATTTCCCTTGCAAAGTAAATGCCTTTCACAAAGGGAAGCGTCTCCTTGGTTTTCAGACCTTCTCCCACGTCTCCCATTTCTTAAAATCACCCAGCCTAAAGCAATCGTTATCTCAAAGAGGCATATTTTGGGGTAGCAAAGTCTGCTCCCCTTCAATAAACAAAGTGTGGTGGATATACACAATGGACTATTGTTCAGCCTTATAAAGGAAGGAAGTTTTGACACATGCTACAACATGGATGAACTTTGAGGGCACTATGTTAAGTGAGATAAGCCAGTCACAAAAAGATAAATACTGTACTGGCTCTGGCTGATTAGCTCAGCTGATTAAAGCCAAGGTTGCCAGTTCGATCCCCAGTCAGGGCACATACAAAGAGCAGCCAATGAATGCTTGAATAAGCGGAACAACAAATCTCTCTCTCTCTCTCTCTCTCTCTCTCTCTCTCTCTCTCTCTCTCTCTCTCTCTCTGTCATCAACCAATAAATAAAAACATTTAAAAGATAAATACTGTATGATTCCACTTATATGAGGAACCTAGAGTAGTCAAATTCATAGAGACAAAAATTAGAATGGTGGTTGTCAGGGGTTGGGGGAGAAAAGAATGGAGAGTTATTGTTTAATTGGTGCAGAGTTTCAGCTTGGGAAGGTGAAAAGAAGTTCTGAAGATGATGGTGGTGACGGTTGCACAACAATGTAAATGAACTGTATACTTAAAAATGCTTAAAATGGTAACTTTTATGTTTACATATATATTTTTAAAAAGTGTGTTTTTATTTATTTCAAAGAGGAAGCGGGGGCGGGAGAGACAGAGAGAGAGAGAGAGAGAGAGAGAGAGAGAGAGAGAGAGAGAGAATGAGAGAGAATCATTTGGTTGGCTGTCTCCTGCGTGCCCCACACTGGGGATCAAGCCTGCAACCCGGGCATGTTCCCTGACCAGGAGTCAAACCATGACCTTCTGGTTCATAGACTGACGCTCAACCACTGAGCCATGCCAGCTGGGCATGTTTACATATATTTTATCACAATAAAAATATATCCTTAATAATTTTATTTAATAAAATGTTTAAAAAATGAAGAAAATCCTGGAAGCCGTCCACCTGTCCATCAGCAGAAAAATGGATAGATGCACGGAGGGGAGTATACCCAACAATGGACTACTACAGAGCAGAGAGACTCCGTGACCTATCCTGCTCAGACCAACACAGGCCTAGTAAGGGAAAGGGATACGTTGCAAAGCAATGCTCTCCAATTATATCAGGGTCAAAAACAGCGTTTGGGGATTATATATAGTAAAACTATTAAGAAACTAAGAGGAATGACTCACACAAAATTCAAGGTCATGGCTACCTCGAGGTGGTTGGGAGGGAAGGACACATGGGAGCTTCTGAAGTATTGGTGATGGTCTATTTTCTTTTTCTTCTTTTTAAATATATATTTTATTGATTTTTTTACAGAGAGGAAGGGAGAGGGATAGAGAGTTAGAAACATAGATGAGAGAGAAACATTGATCAGCTGCCTCCTGCACACCCCCTACTGGGGATGTGCGTGCAACCAAGGTACATGCCCTTGGCCGGAATCGAACCCGGGACCCTTGAGTCCGCAGGCTGACGCTCTATCCACTGAGCCAAACCAGTTAGGGCAATGATGGTCTATTTTCTTAAGCTAGGTGATGGATACATGGGCATTCCCGCTATAATTCTTTAAATTATACATATGTATTATGTATACTTTTTGGTATATATGTCATGTAATTTTTAAAAAACTATGCAGAAAAAAGTCTGAGAGAATTCCAAATGAGATGGTGTCTCAGTAGTGGGGTTCTTTTATTTTCTATTTTTCTGGTTTGTTTGTTTTTTAAGATCCTTTTGTACTTTTATCGTAAACGAAGTATTACATTATATTAAGAGGAAAAAAATGGAGATTTCCCTGAAATTTGTTCAGAGAAAAAGGAAGTGACAGGAAAGGGTGAAAGCTTTGGGCATCCCCTCATTCCAGTAATAACAGGAGATGACACTGGGATTTTGAGCAGAATGCTAATTAAGAGAGAACAAGTTGTAACTGCTCTCCTAAGAGGGAACAGTTCCTCCAGACAGTGAGCTCCCGGGCCCTCTCCTCAGGAAGTCCCTGCCAGCGTCAAGAGTGGGCGGCGGGTTTTGATTCTCTTTTGAGACAAGGGATGTAACCACGGAGATGAGAGGAAGCCGTGGGGCTCAGCCAGCCCTTGGCGGGGTGGATCTCAGCTGAAAATCTTGGCGCATCCTCTTCCACCAGCTCTCAAGCCCAGACGAAAGAGAAGAAAAAGAGGAGCCTCGTGCAGCTCAGAGAGCTGGCTGACGCAGGAGTGGGTGTGAGTACTCAGGACCCACTGGTCACCACACATTTGGATAGTACGGTTGCTATTTGGGTAAACTAGCTCAGAGATCTTGGGTCTCTCTTCCCAGTACTAGCATGTTATCTCTCTAGAGCAGTGGTTCTCAACCTTGGCTGCACATTAGAATCACCTGGGAATCTTTTTTAAAAAAATATATTTTATTGGTGTTTTTTTTTTTTACAGAGAGGAAGGGAGAAGGATAGAGAGTTAGAAACATCAATGAGAGAGAAACATCGATTAGCTGTCTCCTACACAACCCCTTACTGGGAATGTGCCCGCAACCAAGGTACATGCCTTTGACCAGAATCGAACCCGGGACCCTTCAGTCCTCAAGCTGACGCTCTATCCACTGAGCCAAACTGGTTAGGGCCACCTGGGAATCTTTTTAAAATCCTGATTTCTGAGCCTCATCCTCCGGAAATTCTGTTTCTTTTGTTACTAACGTTGTGGCCCCACCCCATAACAAAGAAACAGAATTTCTGGAGGCTGAGGCCCAGAAATCAGGATTTTAAGGATTCCCAGGCGATTCTCATGTGCAGCCAAGGTGGAGAACCGCTGGTGTAGAGTCTCTCCCGTCATCACGGCAATGCCCACTCCAGGTGAACGCTGTGGCTCACTCTCTGGAGGAAGTATTCGTTGCATTCGCAATCAGGGAAGCCATCCACCAGTGTGCGCAGGGTTTGTTTGGGGCCGGGAGTCACAGGTGAAGGAGGCAGCAGCCTCACCTCAAGGACTCACCCTCAAACGCAGGTGGCAGATATAATGGCGATGAAAACGGGATGAGAGGCTGCATGGTGTGGCTCAGTGGTTGAACCTCAATCCAGGAACCAAAAGGTCATGGTTCCATTCCAGTGCCCTGACTGGAGGCAGGAGGCACCAATCGATGATGTTTCTCTCTCGATGTTTCTATCTCTCTATTCCTCTTCCTTCCCCGCTCTCTAAAAAGTCAATAAAAACTTATTTTAAAAAAATAAAAATAAAATGGGACGAGAAATGCCTTGGTAAGGATACAAGTACAAGGCATTGTGGGCCGATGGAGAGACATCTAACCCAGCCCGTGTGTGACAGGGAGGACAACCAAGAGGGGATGGCCCATGTGTCACGTCCCAAAGGATGATTTGCAGTTAACTAGGCCAAGAGCAGGGATGAGGAGCTGTCCCCAGGCAGGAAGGAGTGTGTGGGCAGCAAGGAAAGACTTGCAGGAGGGAAGCGGTGGCATGAAGGCAGCCATAAGTAGCTCTTTTTTTCTGAAGTGTGCTACTGCGATTTATGGTAAGAAATGGATGTATATCCGGTCTTCCTCCCATTTCCGGCACAGAGCTTCTAAAACGCTTGGAATTTTCTAAGTGATGAAAGCAATGTCTTTAACTGCACCTGAGTTTATGTGAATACGATGACTTTTGGAAGGGGGTTGTTTGCCAGGGGAACCAATCAGGCGATGAGAGAGTTGGAAGTTAGTCCCACCCCCGCCTCCAGGGGCTGGAGAGGAGCTGGAGATTGCCTTCAATCAATCACCGCTGGCCAATGACTCAATCAGTCAGGCCTACGTAATGAAGTCTCCATAACATTCCAAAAGGACTGGGTTTGAGGAGCTTCCTGCTGATGAACCCCAGGAGATGTGGGAAAGCCGCAGCCCGCAGAGGGCATGGGAGCTCCGCGCCCTTCCCCCACACCTGTGATGCGGACTTCTTCACCTGGCTCTCCATCCTTTACAACGTGCTGGTAACCGCAGGCAAATGTCTCTCCGAGCTCTGTGAGCCGCTC
This sequence comes from Murina feae, assembly GCA_004026665.1. Lineage (NCBI taxonomy): Eukaryota > Metazoa > Chordata > Mammalia > Chiroptera > Vespertilionidae > Murina > Murina feae. The sequence goes on along the minus strand of PVJC01044856.1, from coordinate 7,665 downwards.
TAGCAAATCAGTTGAGCCCTAGGAGAGGGTCTCCGGAATTTCCCATTTAGAGCTGGTCTCAGGAGCACAAGTGACAACCTGGATTTGAGAATGGCATCGCACGTGGGGGGTGGGGGTCTCATAGTCCTGAGCCCCTAACCTGTGGATCTGATGTTCTCTCCAGGTAGAAAGTGTCAGAACGAGATAATTGCTTGGAAAGCACACACTGGGTGGAGCTTGGACCATGAGGCAGGCCTGGCCAGGGGAGGCTGGAGAAGTGATAAGGAGTCCCGACTAGAAGATCTTTTTTAAAAAAATTTATATATATATATTTTTTTTTCAGAGAGGAAGGAAGAGGGAGAGATAGAAACGTTAATGAGAGAGAATCATTGATTGGCTGCTTCCTGCATGCCCCCTACTGGGGACTGAGCCTGCAGCCTGGGCATGTGCCCTTGACCAGAATTGAACCAGGGACCCTTCAGTCCACAGGAACCATGGAGGTATTTTTTTAAATATATTTTATTGATTTTTTTATAGGAAGGAAGGGAGAGGGATAGAGAGTTAGAAACATCGATGAGAGAGAAACATCGATCAGCTGCTTCCTGCACACCCCCTACTGGGTATGTGCTCACAACCAAGGTACATGCCTGTGACCGGAATCGAACCTGGGACCCTTGAGTCCGCAGGCCGACACTCTATCCACTGAGTCAAACCGGTCAGGGCTAGAAGATCTTTTCTTAGAGGGTTGAGGACATAGACCTGATCCCTTGGGCATGGGGAGCCATGGAGGTATTTTACCAGGGAAGGGAGGTGGCCAATTTGTCCTTTGCATTATGATGAACCTGCCATTTAAATGGCACATTTGATGATATCATGAGCCAAAGGGAATTTAAGGCACAAACCACAGGCAGCTTAGGCAAAGGGCAGGTAGAGTTCAAATCTGGAGAGAGAGACGTGCGTCTGAACCCTGCCGCCCTCCTCAGCAGCTGTGGGGGTCACGGCGAGTCACTCACGCTCCCGAGGCCTCTGCTCGCTCCTGGGCAGCGGGGCTGGTCGGAGCGCCCAGCGAGGCACCACGCACAACCCTGGCACAGATCCGCGCTCGTCTAAAGGGAAATCTCCCAGAGACGTTACTCGCCCAGAGTCAGTGGCCGAGTAACTTGCCTGATGCTAGTCATCCTACCAGACAAATACAAACAAAACATAGATATCTGCATGGAAAATGCAGACAACAAAGTTGGAGTGACTCACACCGTCTGGAACGTGGGGCTTACCTCTGGCGAAGTGGAAGGAAGCCGAGAGTGGAGCTAGAGATCAGAGGGGGTTCAGGCGAATCTGCAAAGTTTTCATTGTTTCACATGGCAAATGCGTTTTTAGACTCACCGTGTATTTCAAAACCACTTTTATAATAACCTGACAGCAGCCCTGGCAGAGAGCGGGTGCTGGGGGATCTCCCTTCCTCCCGCTGACAGTGGGACGCAGGTCTCCCAGGCTCCGTTTCCTCATCCGCCTGAATTCCAACCCCAGCCCAAGGCCAGAGTTATTTCTGGCCCTTCGCAGTCACACAATACACTGTGCGGAGGACCTTCCTGACAGGGTCAGCGGGTCTCTCGGAAGTGGGTTCAAGGTCTTTGTTGGACCCCTTTCCCCAAGGTCACTCCTTTAGTCTTCTGGCGGACCCTCAGCTCTCTGAGAGTGGCTGCCCACTCTCCTCCCTTCCGGCCTCCGGGCTCCTGGCAGGAGAGATGGAGAGATGCCGGCCTCCCCTGCCTTCCCAAGGAAAGGCTGCTCTCTCAGCCACTGAAATGCCCATTGCCATGAAGAAACCTTCAGCGGTGGCTGCCTTAGCTGGATGTGCGGGGGAGAGAGAGAGGAAGAAGGAGAGAGAGAGAGAGAGAGAGAGAGTCTTTTTAATGTCACATTTTAAATTAAATAATTACTATGGCTTTAATGAAAAAGTTAGTTCATGAAAGCAAGGAAACTAAGTTTCACAGGAGCTAACCCTGCTTTAATAACTGATTTAGGCCCGGTCAGAACTCTTGCTGAATCTGGGGAGGGGCGGGCTCAGAGAGAATTGCACAAAATTGCACACAAGATGGCACAGGTGACTCTGAAGGGGAGGGTACTGCTGATGTCTGTGCATGACACCGAAATGCTTCCTGGATTTCATGAGGATCTTGAATTCCAGTCACATAGGAAGCCGTGTCTAGGGTCTACTAAACATGCAGCTGTTTTGTCAAGGAGGAAAACAAAAATGAAAACGAAGTGGAATGAACTCACAGAGTGAGGGGGGCTGTTCTGGCAGATCTCACTTGACCAGTACGGCCCTGAGACCAGAGGGCGTGGGATGTGAGATCCGGCTAGAACTAGTGGGGGGCTCCCATAGGACCACAGAATGAACATTCGGCCCCGCGACTACCCCGTGAACTGCGCATGACCTCCATGTTGCAGAGAGGAAGGTGAGGGTACTGTGGGGAGGGGACATCCCCAAGGCGACTCAGACAAAAATCGACCAAGCTTGGCTTAGGATCCCGACCTCTGACCCCAGAGCTTTCTCTCTTACACCCTTGACCTCACTTCCTGGGAATTTCTTGGGGTTACAGTGAGCCAGGTTTTCACTGGCCTTCCTCCATCTGCAGGACCTAGGGGCACGCGGATCTAGCTGGACGTACTGGAATATATTGATATTAGGCTTACTTATACTTATCATTATTTAGGGGGTGCTAAGCACTTGTTTGTGAAGGGAGTTGCTATCGTGTTCACTGGTGTATCACCAACTTGCAAATGAATGAATGAACGAATAAATGAATGGCCTCTCATTCCTGCAGGTGACCAATTTCCAGAGGAAGAGGTTGTGGCTCAGGGAAGCGAAGGGACTTACTTCAGTGACACAGGAGTCACACCCAGTGCCACCCCGGTCTCCCTTTTCTGTTTCCTGCTAGGAGTCAAGGTGGTTTGACACCTAGCCAGTCCCAGCCGATTCCGAGGAAGCCCAGCACAGTCATCAGCAAGAGGACAGGCCCACCTGCCCCTGATGTCAATCCTCGGCGACACCCATGCACCATGACACAGGCTCAGACTGAAGCCCCAGGAAGAGCTGGCCGAGTGCCCCAGGTCCAGCCCAGGAGCAGGAGGGGAAGGAGGAGCCGGTGGGGAAGGGGCCCCTGCAGAGCCTGCTCAGGAGGAACCAGGTGCAGGCTCTGCCTAACCCCAAGCCACACCACAGACAATGGAGGAACGGGTCCAGGTGAGCTCCAGGTCAGAGAGAGGGTGAGCGGGAGGCCCTGAGTCACCCGGCCTGTGACGCTGACTGCTGGAGACAGCAGTGCGCACTGTCTGGGTGAGAGACCTCACACTCATCAGCTTCACAGCTCTTAGAAAGCATGGGTAAGCGGCCAGACCCTAAGCAGGGCAGAGGTGCACTATCTAAGACAAAGGCCCGCTTCCTGTGTGGGCCCAATGCTGCTGCTTTTGCATTAACCTCCCCTAGTGTTCTCCCCAGACTAGGAGGGTGTGGACAAACTGCCATTTAATTGAGCAGATACTATGTGCCCAATTCCATGCTAAGCTCTGGAAATATATCAAATCACCTGATTTGACATAAGCATTACGAATCCCAGCTAACCAAGGCACAAAGTGTCTCAGGAACTTGGCCAGGGTCACACAGCCAGGAGAATGGAGGAGCCAGGATGAAAACATATCTCCACATGTTCACCGACCTGAAAGCTCTCCGAACTCTGTCCCTTTGAGTTTTTATGGGTTTTAAGTTTAGGGTAATTTCTTTTGCAGCAATCAATAACTAAGGTACCCCGCCTGCCTTCCTCCCCCTGATCAATACCTACTTGTTCTTCAGGTCTCAGCTCACACTCCTCCTCCTCCCGGAAGCCTCTCCTGACTCCATGCTGCAGATACCTGATGGTCTAGCCTCCCAACATCCTCTCCACCTTTGGCAATGTTGCCCTAACTCTTTTTTTTTTTGGAAACCACCCTTCTCCCATCTGAATCCCTATGTGTAGAATGAGGCTGATTTCACTCCAGGCTCTAGGGCACGCGTGTCAAACTCAAAGGTGAACACAGGCCAAATAAACAAGGTGTAAGTGTCTGTGGGCCGCAAAAAAACGAAAGCTTCGATTTTCATAGAAACGTAGGTTTATTTCGATAGCGACATGCTGAACACAAAGGGCTGAAATAAATGTGTCATCATTAACATAAAATAATAGAACATTTTAATAACAATATTGTTTCTTCAAGTCACTTACCAGACATTGAATAGCTTCACAAATTAAGAAGCGTAATGCAAATAAATGTATTTTTCTTGTTCTCCTGAAGTGAAATATTTCCTGTTGGGCACACCAAGCAAGTCAGTCCAAGACTAATGACGTGGCCATCGGCTACTAAAGTATTTGCTGCTCGTATTAGTGGAGAGAAGATGGTGTGCCTGTGCATAAGGCAAGTGAGGGGAATGAATGCAACACGATTGTAGTCATCAGCCATTAGCAAATGTTGTAGTTCATTATTAATAATTATGTGTAACAGGATATTGTAAAAGTTAAGTTACACGATTTTTATTAAAACGTGTCTTACATACCATTATATTGGCTGGGCCACAAAAACATTCATTGTGGGCCACATGCAGCCCGCTGTCCTCGAGTCTGACATGCTTGCTCTAGGGCAGCGGTTCTCAACTTGTGGGCCGTGACCCCTTTAGCGGTCGAACAACCCTTTCACAGGGGTCACCTAAGACCATCCTGCATATCAGATATTTATATGACAATTCATAACAGCAGCAACATTACAGTGATGAAGTAGCAACGAAAATAATTTTATGGTTGGGTCACCACATGAGGAACTGTATTGAAAGGGCCAGAAGGTTGAGAACCACTGCTCTAAGGGCTGCGGTTCAGCCTAGGCCTGGCCAATCAGCAGGTCCCATTCTCCGGGAGACTACCATTCAGGGCAGTGACCTAAGCCAGGCCCCCGAGGGTCATCCCAGGAGCCTTTGCTGGAGGTATCAGGAAACAGAAATCATCAGCTTGGAGCTACAGGCAGACATTTTGCCCCCCAAAGAGAAAGAGTTCGGCCTGACTTATTCCATGGGTAGAATTCGGGACCCCTCCAAACCCCCACCCCCACCCCCACCTCGGTGCTGCCCTCACCATTGCACTCACCAGACAAAACTCCTGCACAGGAATTGGGACGTGCCCCGTCTAATGGCACCACACTTCTGCTCACCGCCTTTTTGCTTCTTGGGAACAGGGAGGTGTCACGCTTATTTCTACACCCAGAGGACCTGTCATAAAGAGGTGTTCGGGGAACAGCTGAATGAATGAATGAATGAATGAATGACTTCCGGCTGGTCATGAGACTTTATTAGAACAAAAAAAAGAGGCTTGTTTGGTCAGAGGCCTACCTTTTACGAGTCTCAACTTACTCTCAAGCCCTCTCTGAACTAACAAAGAATTATTATTTCTTAATCTCTCTCTTCATCCAGACCACAGTGGAACCAGCCACACCCATGGAACACAAACCCGTTTCCTATTACAGAAAAACAAATCTGACCCGGCTATTCCCTTGCTTAAAACAGCCTTCAGGGACGTGTTTGCAAGAGGGGGTGAGGGGGAGTAAGCATTTGGATCCAGGGAACATTCTACTCTATCGAACATCCAATTGTTTATTGATTGATTGATTCAGCAAGCATTTCATTAGCACCTACTATGTGCTGGGCACTGTACATGTTACTTCATCTTCTCAGCAAGCTTTGAGGACCAAGCTGCAGTCGCCTCACAGCTGAACTGGGCCTGACGGGTCCGTTTCCTGGCTCATTCAAACAGCCAGGCCCCCGAAGACCCACTGGCAAGTTGGCCCACACAGACCTCTCTTGGGAGGGCTGCTGGCTTGCCCAGGGCCACTGATCTGAGAGATAGAGTGTCTGAGACAGAAGCCACATCTTTTCATACATTGTCTAAGCAGAGACATGCCATCACTTCCGCCGTCTTCTGTTTATTAGACATGAGTCAACACATGCAACCTACAGTCTAAGGAAGAGGATGACACAGGTCTGGATGCCAAGAGGTGGACTAATAGGGGCGGCGGTTTTAGAGGCTACTTGCACCAGGTAGGGTGTTCTCGTCCTTCCTTTTGGTCTCAGACACCCGGCTGGCTCCGCAGTGTGTCCAGGTCGCCGGCTAGTTTTCCACTTCGCTAGCCTGGCTGGGAGACAGAAGCTGTATAACCTATCTCCTGCCCTGAAACTGATGACCCACAATTTAGCGGCTTCAGATTGACGTGTATTATCTCACGCCGTTTATGAGCCTCGGGTATTCAGAAGCTGCTCAGCGGGGCGGTTCTTCCCACACATGCCCCTCTGTAATGGCGCTTGAGGTTTTTTGTTGTGTTTTTTTTTTTAATATATTTTTATTGATTTCAGAGAGGAAGGAAGAGGGAGAGAGAGAAATACCAATGATGAGAGAGAATCAATGAACGGCTGCCTCCTGCATGTGCCACACTGGGAATCGAGCTTGCAACCTGGGTACGTGCCCTGAGTGGGAATCCAACCGTAACCTCCTGGTTCATTGGCCGATGTTCGACCACTGAGCCACACCGGCCGGGCGCTTGAGTTCATGACACAGAAGGTAGCTTCTTCCAGAGCAAGCAAGTTGGCAGGTGTAAGCAGAAGCCTCGATGCCCTTTAGGAGCGGCCCTCAGGGGTCAGACGCTGTCATTTCTGCAACGACCTGTTGGTTCCGGGCCAGCCCTCGTCACTGTGGGAGGTGACCAGACAAGGACATGAGAATATCAGGAGGACAGCTACCACGGGAGCCACAGCTGTAATGCAGTCTCTCCCCTGGCCAACAAGATCCAGAACTTTCCTGCTTATTCCTTAGCTCCGTCTCCCATGGTCTTTTTTTAAAAAACATATATTTTATTGATTTTTTACAGAGAGGAAGGGAGAGGGATAGAGAGTCAGAAACATTGATGAGAGAGAAACATCGATCAGCTGCCTCCTGCACACCTCCCACTGGGGATGTGCCTGCAACCAAGGTACATGCCCTTGACCGGAATCGAACCTGGGACCCTTCAGTCCGCAGGCCGACGCTCTGTCCACTGAGCCAAACTGGTCAGGGCCTCCCACTGTCTTTTGGGAGGAGGGACCATGGGGACTGGTTGAGGACAGTCCCCACAGAGATCCTCATAGATGTGCCTGCTCCCCACCCTCTGCTCCATGGGAAGACCTGCCTCCATTCAGCCTTCCACACCCAGTCTCACAGCCCCTCCGCATGCAGGTCTGCTTGGATATGGGGACACGACTGAGCAGACACCCATTCACCCTGAAGAGCTTCCAGCCAAGATGGAGGGGTAGACATTAGCCAAGTACAACAATCTCATCACAAACGGTGCCAAGTTCTCCCAAGGAAAACTGGAGGCTCCCATGCGAGCATACCATGGGCACCTGACCTATATTGCATATGGTGTCTGAGCTGAGGCTGGGCAGGTGCGCTAGCATCTGGTTCAGGTGTAAGTGTCTCAAGCTACAAAATAACAGTAGCTCAAGCAAGACAGGTGTTTGCTTTTCTCTTGCTTAGACGTCTGAGTAGGTGTTTGAGGACAAATACTCTGCCACTCAGCGACAGGGACCCAGTCTCCTCTATCTTATTGCTCTGCAGGGTGTGGCCTTCACCACGTGGT
>PVJC01044855.1:0-13931 GCA_004026665.1 Murina feae | reverse complement strand
TCTATTGAGATTTTCCCCTGGGACCTCTCCTGAAATCTTAGGATGAAGGACCCAGTATGTTCTCCCTCCCTGGAGCATATAGGGGCCTTTCCCTTCCCCTTTCCCTCCCCGCCCCCAAGATCCATTGACATTAGCTTCCTCGCTCCCAAGCTCCAAGGGCCCTTCCTTTACAGCTATAAATTGTTTCCTAAACCCATTAACATTAGGAACAGTCTGTTAACCCTGACTGTTCCATTCTGATTAGAGAAAGAACATTCTAACCTGGCTGAGAGCTGTACACCCCAAAAGGGAAGTTAACCTGGGAATGTGGTCCATTCATCCCAGATCTGCCTATTATCATGGAAAGAGAGAACATCTTATTATCATAGAAAGATTAAGTCCTTTGCAAGATTAAGCCCCATTGCCTGTGATCTGTAACCATTATGCCCATTTTTATTTATTTTGCATAACCATTCTTATTCTTTTTGCCTACTTCTCCATGTAACCTTTGTCTTTCTTCCCCACATAAGCAACTAGTTTATGGGGAGTTGCAAAGCAGATTTTCATGGATGACCTGCTGCTCTCCAGCAGGCATTACTGGAATAAATGCTTATGTACGATTCAAACCTGTCTCTGCTCAATTGGCTTAAGTAATAACAAGGCAGCCCAGATCCATTCATTGTTCCTTTTCATTTCTTCTAGTAGTTACTTTTCCAATCTCTGTAATTTTATAAATAGGCCTGGTGCATGAAAATGCATGCACTGGAGGGGGGTCCCTCAGTCTGGCCTGCCCCCTCTCACAGTCTGGAAGCGCCCTCTGGGGCAGGAGGTGACCTGGCAATCAGGGGAAGGCAACACCCCAACATATCTCTATACAAGCCTTGGCTGGCCCTGGTTACCTGATCCTCGGGCAGCCCTGAGCGGCTGGGCATGCCTGTGTCTCAGGCTGGTCCTGGGCAGCTGGGAGGCTGAGGGGACTGGAGGACTCCAGAGGCAGGAGCAGAGCATCCAGGCCCACCTCCAGGCAGGCCCAGCTTTGCTGCATGCCTGCTGCCTTGGTGGAGCTGAGGGTGCCACCATCTTGTGGCTGTGGCACTGCCATCTTTGAGGGCATGGCAGTCGATTAGTATATTCCCTCCTTATTGGCTGTGGGTGCCTCCATCTTTGTGACAGTGTGATAGTTAATTAGCATATTCCCTCTTTATTAGATAGGATGTTACCTTATGGCTGGAGACTTGGCTCTAAATTTTTCCCTAGCCAGAACTAAAGTACTGAGGTTGCTGAACCCAAGTCTGATCTGATCCCATGGATCTAACACCTGATATCATCCCCACTGCCTAAAACATATGAACTGAGGAGAAGTACAGTTTGCCATCCAAAAATATGCATCTTTGAGATATTGATTATTTTAGGCTAGTTAATCTTAAGAAACAATAGACCTAGGAGAAGCTCTGAAAACCAAGTAAAAGTTATCCTTTATAAAAGACTAGAGGCCCGGTGCACAAAAATTTGTGCACTCAGGTGGGGGGTGGTCCCTCAGCCTGGTCTGTGCCCTCTCACAGTCTGGGACCCCTCAGGAGATGTCCACCTGCTGGCATGCCTGGCCAGCCTGGGTGAGGTGCTGATGGCTGTTTGCAGGCTTGCCAAGCCCCCCAGTGTGTGGGCTTGGCCAGCCTGAGGGAGGGTCTGGGGGCCATTTTCAGGCTGCCCACAGACCCTTCAGGGTTTGGGTCCCTACTGGGGTATCTTGCTGGAAGCAGGTATCTGGGATTTATTTAACTTCTATAATTGAAACTTTGTTGCCTTGGTCCCCCATTCAAAGCCTGGGTTGCCCCTGGCAACCCAAGGTGCCAGCCTGGAAGGTATCTGGGGTTTGTTTATCTTCTATAATTGAAACTTTGTAGCCTTGAGTAGAGCTCTGGGCCCGCAGGGCCCTGGCTTCCTCCATTGCCCAGGGCAACGCCAGATTTGTGGCTGCTGCTATCTTAGTTAATTTGCATATTTGCTCCTGATTGGTTGATGGGCGTGGCTTGTGGGCATGGCTTGTGGGTGTAATGGAGTGAGGATTAATTTGCATATTACTCTTTTATTAGATTATTTTACATTTGTAAAGGAAATCTTTGGTCAGGGTGTTCCCCTCATTGTGTGAGGCCTGCCTTTACTATCAATGGAGAAGGTTTGGACTACTTAAATCTGCATAATAATCTTACTCTTGTTTACTGTGCTTTTCCTGGCACCCTCTCATAACTGACATGCCACCCCAAAATCTTTTGTCTTTAGCTGAAGGTGGTATTTAAGGTGGCTTCCACCACTGTGGCCAGTTACTCATTATTCCTGGGTCTCTATCACGTTTACAGAAGATATACTTGTTAGTAAACTTTAATTTGCTCTTTTTAGCTAATTTATCTCATGTAAATTTGATTATTAGTCCACCCAGAAGAAACTTGAAAGGTAAAAGATAATCTTCCTCCATGATAACCAATAATAAATTTGGTTATTTTCCTGTTAATCTGTCTGATGTTCATTTGATTATTAGAACTGCCAGAAGAACTTAGAAGGATAGACATAAAATTATTTTTTTCTCTCCCACATTGATTGTTAGTAAGAACTGAACTAAGATTCAAATATGGGTGTTGCCTATTTACAAAGTTTATTTATTTTAAACACTATGTTTTATTGCCTCCACAAGTGAAATCATATTCATTGGAGAGGGAGCAAATGCAGGATTATTGCTTTCAATTTGCATATAGATGGAATCATGTGGGCAGAACTTAGGGGGTATCATGTGGTCTCCCTGTTTTAGTCTCTTTTTCTTTTGGCGTTTCAAAAGCAGGTTCTAAATTTCCCATTTGAATTTGACATAACCATTAGCTTTTCATTTCGGAATATTTAAAAAGGAAGGAAGACCAACAGGGAAGTCCTCTCTGCTAATTCCTTGTTTAATAGTTAAAACAACCTTCAGAGTTACTTAATCTGGTGGTTAGTATGCACAAGTTTAGCTGGATGTACCAAGGTTGCTTAAGCCCCAAAGAAAAGAGTTTCTTGAATTTCTTAGGCATTAGGCATTTAAGATGTCAAATGACTGAATAGTAGTGTCAATTACCTGCATTTTCCAGCATGATCTAAATATGAAAGGTTTGAATTCCTGTAGGAATTCTTAGATTCTATGTCTGCTTCTATTACATTATCTCAAAGCTCTGTGTCTCCAGCAGTAAAGAACAAGTTTACTCTTTTATTTTTTTATTTGTTATATATCTTGTTCTCAATAAAAAATAAAGGGTTATACCCGGCTTAAGTGGCTCAGAGGTTGAGCATCAACCTAGAAACCAGGAGGTCATGGTTTGATTTCCAGTCAGGGCACATGCATGGGTTGCAGGCTTGATCCCCAGTCAGGGGCATGCAGGAGGCAGCCAATCCAAGATTCTCTCTCATCATTGATGTCTCTCTCCCCCCTCCTTTCTGAAATCAATAAAAACCTATATTTAAAAAATAAATAGATAAAATAAAGGTTTAAGAAATCCACACAAAAAGTCTATTCTTCCCATTGGGACAACATAAATTCTTATTTTGGCTATTGTTGTATTGTGAATCTAGCACTGTGCCCTGCTAGTAAATATCTTGTGGGCTGTCCTACTAAAAGCAGTTCAACTTCACAATTTTTAGATTAAGTGCAGACTAATTAAATTATCTTTCTACAAATCAAATTGTAGTACATTTATAAAAAATTTTCTCAAATCTAAAAATAGTTCTTTAACAAGTTTCCTTTATCCCTTCTATGGATTGATTCTATAGTAATGTAGCAGTAAGTCAAAGAAGATTATAATGTTAATAGTGAACTGCCACCAGATGTTAGACCTCGGCCCTTGAGTTTTGACTAAAGAAAGAATTCAGAGTCAGGACTCAAATACAAACAAAAGTTTATTTAGAAAGTCACAGGGTAGAACAAGTGAGCAGTGGAAGAAGTGAGCCAGTTGGGCTACATGGACTCAGAAAACAAGTTATGGAGGCAAAAGAAAAGCCTTTGATGCTTAGGAGAAAAAAAACAAAGACAAAAACAAAAACAAAGAAAACCCTCTTGGGAGGAGAGGGGGAAAGGAGCAGGCTTGCTCCAGAGAGAGATAGCATGCATCTTGAGAAAAGAAGGGTGTGGCGCAAGGCACCAGTGTGCTAGAGAGAGAGAGTGAGTGAGAGGCAGAGAGAGAGAGCGAGCTGCAATCTGGATCCTCCATTCTAAGGGTTTATATCTTCTCTCTAAAGGTGGGATCTTAGGGGAGGTCCCAGGTAAGATTTCAATAGAATATTCATCAACTTCCCAGGTGTGCACTTTAAGGATCATTGTCTTCACTGATTGCTTGGCACCAGGGCAGGGCGTCACTAGTCATCGAAGGTGATCCTATTGTCAGCCATGGCATTGTCACCCTGCCTGAAAACAACTGAAACCTAGATGCTATATCTAGGGCTTAGTTCTTAAGGGAGTGGGCAAGCAAGGGCTTGCATGGGAGTTGTATGAGGCTATTCTCTGCCCCCCCTTGTTCTTTCAATGGTATCTGCTTCATGGCTTGTGACATGTTAGGGGAGGAAAGGTCAGGAGAGCATCAAAACTTCATGACTATTGATATATCAGGGGGTGGAAAGGTCACCCTGGTGGTGAGGTCATGCCTTATAATTATCCATTGCTAGGTCCCCCAGGCTTTCCAACCTGGTAACCTTCCATATCTGTCTTATCATTGCTACTCTGCTCATATCTAATTACCTACTATATAAAAAAAAAAAGTCTTAGCTGCCTATCATTTGCACATACAGTATCTAAACTAATAAAAGTGAAATAGTAAAATTAACCATTTCTTCGGGACAGGGTAAGCCACGCCCACCAGCCAATCAGAGCGAAGGTATGCAAAATAGTCCAGTCAAGATGGCGGAGGAGGGAGCTGGGAGCCAGAAAGAAGCCACAGACTGCGGCCTAGCTGGGCAGACTGAAGACCTCTGCCACAAATAGAGGCAGCAGCCGAGGGAGGGAGCAGCCAGCCAGCCCAGGGACTGTGATTGGTCTGGGTGGGTCCGGGGTACACACACACGCAGGCTGCTAAGCCTCGGAGGGACCCAGTCAGGCCCATCTCGGGGGAAGTGGGACCAGCTTGCCGAGGGGCTGCGATCGGCCTGGGTGGGTCCCCGGGCACACACGGAAGGAGGCTGCTAAGCCTCCGCGGGACCCACTCAGGCCCATCGCTACGGGGGCGGGGCCCGTCGGCCCAGGGACTGTGATCAGCCTCTGTGGGCTGCTAAGCCTCGGAGCGACCCACTCAGGCCCATCGCAGGGAAAGCAGAACCAGCCGGCAAGCCCAGGGACTGTGATCAGACTGGGTGGGTCCCAGGGCACATACACACAGAGGCTGCTAAGCCTCCTTCAAACCCACCCAGGCCCATCGCAGCCAATGCGGGGGTGGAACCAGCCGGCCGCCCCAGGGGCTGCAATGGGCCTGGGTGGGTCCAGGGGCACACACACGCATGGAGGCTGCTAAGCCTCTGTGCATGTGTTTCCCATGACCCACCCAGGCCCATCAGAGCCACAGCAGTGGTGGGCTGGCTGGGCAGCTGGAGGATTTAATGAGGGAAGCTTTAGTGAGGGAAGGAGAGCTGCTCCCTTTCTCTCTCACACACGCCTCCTGGGTCCACTCTCTCGCTGGCTCCATTTTCTCTTACACAGGGGCAGGGGTCTCCTGTGAGAGGCCCTATCTCCCTTCAGAGCTGGGGTGAACCCCCAGGGGAGCAAGGAGATGGAGAGATGGGCAGGGGGCAGGCGGAGCAGCAGCCAGGGAGAGTTTGAGGGAAGTAACCAGGTGGGGGAGAGGTGGAACAGGATGGAGGGAAGAATTTTATAAAAGAGTCAATGGACAGCAGAATTAAAAAAAAAGAGGATGTATGAGGGAACTGTAGGGCCTGTAATGAAAACCAAGTATAGTTGTGTACTGGGGACAGATTTTAAAAGTAGAAGTCAGAAAAGAAAAAAAGATAAATGATAAGTGGATAATTAGGCAGGTAGATAGATAGGTATTAAAACAGTGGAAGTAAGTAGAGAAGAATGTATGGCAAAGGTAGGATGAAAGAAAAAGAGGGAGGGAAGAAAAGTTATTAAGGGGGAGCTGGTAGAGCTTGAAAGGAGAATGGGAAGAAGAAAGGAATGGGGGAGGGAGCAAAGCAGGTCAGAGGGAGGAAGTGAAGAAAAAAATTAAGGTGGGAAGGAAGGAAAAGGGGAGGGTGGGCAGGGATAAAGATAAAGGAAAGAAGAAATGTGGTAAGAGAAAGAGGGTAGTAGAAAAATGGGAAGAATGATGATGGAACAGAAGTAGGAAATAAGGAGGAAAGAAAAGTTTATAAATGATGAGTCAGTAGGAAAAGTGTTACATAAAGAAGAAAAATTGTGTGAGAGGAAGAAGCCAATAAGGAAGTCAAATACAATTGTGTGTGAAGGAGATAAGATTAAAAAAGAAAGTTAATAGGGGTGACCAGGCCGGTAGGGGAGGGCAGTTAGGGGGATCAGGCAGGCAGGCAGAGTGGTTAGGGCAGGCAGGCAGGTTAGCGGTTAAGAACCAGAAGTCCTGGATTGTGAGAGTCCCCAAGAACTCCATATTGGAGAGGGTGCAGGTCGGGCTGAAGGACCATCCTCCCCATCCCCTCTCACCCCCGTGCACGAATTTCGTGCACCGGGCCCCTAGTATTATTATAAGACTAGTACCATTACATAATAACTGCATCAAATAAATAATGAATATTTAATGAGTCTTAATCCTCAAAATTAAGCATTCATACTCTCGTTTTTATAAATTTTAAGTATTCCTCAAGTAAATATTAGAGAACACGGTAAACATCATTAATTTATACATTTATTGCTTGAGTATTACAGGAAACAATATGCCAGATTTTTAATCACAAGTTTCAATGTCCAACAGATGTGGTTGTAATAACCTGGTTATTATTTAACAGGAAAGGAGAAAATGAAAAACTAGATATAAGCATGCCATTTACACAGCTTTGCCAAAAAGCTGCATTTAATATTCTCCAAGTCTGTTCCTCATGAATTGATGGGGACAGGAACTGGACAAAGACAGTTTAGATACATGCCCAGTAAGGTTTGAATGACATGGAAAGATGTCTACCTGCTTGCCCGTTAAGCACATCTGGAAGCAGATAATTGGCCAGGATGGGCATGGCCACTACAAGCTTTCTAAATCTAAATATATAAACTTACAAATAAAGGAAATTCTTTCCTTCTCTCTCTCTCTCTCTCTCTCTCTCTCTCTCCTGCCCCCACCCCAAGAACTCCTCTCTCTTTCTCTCTTACATGCACACACACACACACACACACACACACGGCCCTCTTGTGATCCCTGTTGCAAGAAGATGTGCTCCCCTGTGCCCACATGATGCATGGCCATGTTGGACTCCACACATGGACTAATAGAATTTAATTAGCTTGGATGCTGGACCACACCCAGTGGCAACATGGAACAGAAGCTCTGGACACTGGCCTTGGTTTTAGCTGTAATGGAACCCCAGTTGCACTTTTTCCAGGACTGGCTTAAGGGGTAGGGGCTTTGGAGCCCCTAAAATATAACTCCATGCCAATAAAATCTTCTGCTACCTCTCATCCTCCTGTGGCTTCTGTAAAGTCTTATTTCAGTGGCGCTCCAAGAACGTCCACCTCGCTACCCCAAATGACAGGGGGATTTCATTCTCTGGTAACACAACCAACTAGCAGATAGTTGAAAATAAAAATCTAAATCACCATGTGTTGGCTGTAGGTTGGTAAGATTACATTCTCTTAAACACTGAGAACACCAAAATAGAAATGTTAATAAATTGATAATCTTTCAGTAGAGGGTATAACAAAGTTTTCACATTTCTTTTCAGTCTATTTCTATCTCTACTTCATTTAATCATGATATGATTTTTACTGTCTTTCTATAACTTCTTATTTACATGTTTCACTTTCAAGGATACAGTTTTTTGATGAAGTATACACATCTATTCACATCATTTTTTTCTAATAGAGCAATGTTCTTCATGTTCATTGTTAAATGATATGTTTGCTTCATTTTCTAAATTATAATGATTAGGAGAGGTTTTCTGTAAGCTGCTACTTTATTTTAGTAGTGTCTACCCTATAACATCTATGAAAGTATAAAAATGAATCCAAAGCCTGGTGGTGTGTCTCAGTGGTTGAGCATCGACCTGTGAACCAGGAGGTTACAGTTTGATTCCCAGTCAGGACACATGCACAGGTTGTGGGCTAGATCCCCAGTGCAGGGTGTACAGGAGGCAGCCAACCAATGATTCTCATCATTGATGTTCTATTTTTCTCTCCCTCTCCCTTCCTCTCCAAAACCAATAAAAGTATTTTTTTAAAAATGAACACGAAGCTCTCATAGTCTGAATCATTAAAATACCCACACACTTACATACTATTTCCTCCCCCCAGGAATACATAAGCTCAGAAATGCAATAATTTGAATTATATATTAGATTATTTAAAGCACCACAGTAACATTATTTAAATTTAGGTGGTATTTCTTCCTAAAAATATGGTGCAATGCCTTTAAATTATATTTAGGGATATAAAACAGACTAAATAATCACTAGGGGGATTTTATTTCAGTGAACAAAAGACACAGCTTTGTTTGTTCAAAATTAAAAAAAAACAAAAAACACACACACACAAAAATGTTTGCCAGGAAAGTCAATTGTGGCTGGATTATTACACGTAACCAGGAGCATTGTCACATTATCTTAGAGAATATATTTCTGAACACAAATTATAAATGGGTGAATACACATAACTATAATTTATTTGAGATTTGCATCAAGCTTATAAATCTTGACACACTAAGTGATGCCAGGAAAAAAAATCCAGAAACAGAAGTTAAAACTAACATATTTCATAGGATCAATGCAAGGATCAGGTTATTACATTTGGCAATGAAATAAAGGAAACAGAGGAAAGCTGGGGAAAAACCAAAGAGTAGAATTCAAATGCAGGAGTTCTCAGTGCACTCCATGTTGATGTTATATGTAGGTCAGTGTATATGACAGAGTAAACAATATATATACAACCACTTGCAAACTTGCTGATGCTCAGAATGTGTACTTTATCTATTCATTATTAAAAGTAAATGTGTTCTTAAATTATATTCACAATGTAAATTAACTAGGGACATTTATTCACTTTACTCAAAAATTTCTTCTAAAGATTAAATTAAAAACAAAAAGTAAAAAATAGTCCACTTGCAAACTTAGCTGTTTTGGCCTCTATCTCTAAGAATTTTTATGTGCGTCCATGAAAAAGCTCAGAAACAAAATGTCATTAATGACACAAGGTGTGTGTGTGTGCATATGTATGTCTGTGTTTAATATTTCTTAAATGTTGTTCTGAGTTTTTCCTGAATTTCAGGTTCAAGTAACTATTTAGTACCTGATAATCAAGAATTTTTTTTTTAGAAGAATGAAATCTTACCAGTTGTGACAGCATGGTAGAAGGCATTATGCCAAGGGAAATGAGTCATATAAAGACAAATACCACGAGTTCACTTATATTTGGAATCCGAAGGACAATATAAATGATTAAAAAAAAAAACAACAGAACAGATTCATAGATACAGAAAACAGACTGATGATTGCCAACAGGGAGGAGTGTTAGGGGGTTGCATGACAAGGTGAAGGGGTTGAGAACTATAGATTGGTAGTTACAAAATAGCCATGGGGATGTAAAGTACAGAATAGGAAATATTGTCAATAACATTGTAACAACTGTGTATGGTGCCAGATGGGTACTGAAAACGTCAGGAGGAACAGTGTATAAAGTATAAGATTGTTTGACCACTGTGCTGTATACCTAAAACTAATACAAAATAATATTGAATATAAACCATAATTGAAAAAAATTAGGAAAAAATAATGTTGTTTTTTATCTTTAACCTGTTCTTTCATGTACTTGTTCCCCAAAATGAAAGTTCTCAAGGTAATCCAGTTCAGTCTAAAATTGATCCAGTTTAATTTAAATGTTTTCTGCTGATATTGAGACAACTCTGTTAATCAACACATACTAGCTTTAGGGAGAAAGCTATTATGGAAAGACACTATTATGTGAAACAGGAGATTTGGTTTCCAATTCTGCTACTTACTAATGTTACCAACAA
The DNA here is from genome assembly GCA_004026665.1 of Murina feae. Classification (NCBI taxonomy): domain Eukaryota; kingdom Metazoa; phylum Chordata; class Mammalia; order Chiroptera; family Vespertilionidae; genus Murina; species Murina feae. The sequence continues at coordinate 3,762 of PVJC01044855.1, read as the reverse complement.
AAAGAGATTTTCCATACTAGCAGAGTCAAACACTAAACACCAAGAATTTTAGTGGAGGAAAAATGGCTATTTTCTTATAAACTAGGGGCCCCATGCACGAATTCATGAACCTTGAAAGGAGCTGTGGGCCACAAGACTGGGGTGGGCACAGGGGCAGGTCTCAGTCCCTCCTGCCATGGACCCCAGCCCCCTGTGTGCTGGCAGCTCCGCCGTCGCCACTGCTACCACACTCTGACAGTGCTGGCTCTGCTCAAAGTCATTGATTGCACAGAGTGATTGGGGCCAGCACCATCAGTGGGTATGAGCAGCAGCTGCTGCCTGATTGCCCATCAGGAGCAGGGGAAGGTAGAGAAAGAAGCCCTCAGGGGCGATCAGCGCTGGCAGCCACTGCTCGCACTCACTGATGGCACCAAGCAATTGGGATTGGTGCCAGCGCTGGCAGTGGGTGCAAGCACCTGGAAGGAGCAAAGAATTTTCATTAACACCAAAGGCTCACCCCAATGACAGTGACAAGTGCCCCACCTTGGTGTGGCACCCCAGCTCACCTGCTCCACCATCCTGCCACAGCTGATGCCCACCATGTTCCACGTGCCTTCCTCCTGGTGGTCAGTGCATGTCATAGTGACTGGTTGTTCAGTTGTTTGGTTGTTCTGCGGTTCGGTCTATTTGAATATTAGGGTTTTATATGTATAGATGGTACCACCTAGTAGAACAGATAACTAATCCTGGAAATTCTGAACTCCCTCGGTTGGGGGAAGATTTTTATGGGTTTATGGGGAACAGGTATATGGAAGTATTGATGAGTTAAGTTTTAATTGGAGAGCCTTGGAGCTCGGCCATTTGCTGTAAGAGGCATTAACACCAGATTTTCCTGACAATAGACCCTTCACTTTGGAAAGTGATCTAGTGTTCAAGTTCTTCTGGTTATGTCGTGGTTCTTTGATTCTCTGTGTGTGGGAGGGGCAAGATTCTGGTTACAGGTGCGAGCTAAGGTAAAAGTTCTTTCCTTTGTAAATGTTTTGGCTGTGTGACTTGCCAGTTTAGTCTGTTGTCTCTGAAAAACAACTAGCAAATCAATATCTTGTTAAACAGGATAGGGAAATTTTAAGTTGGTTTTATGTTTACACTTACTGTGTGAGTTTGAGAAATAAAACCTATTACTGCTGATTGAGGGTCTACTACATACAAAGTTCTGTTCTTTTGTGTGTGTGTGTGTGTGTGTGTGTGTGTGTGTGTGTGTGGTGTTTTTGTTTTTGTTTTTTAACAAATGTGTCATTGATCTTGACCATTCACTCCTTTGAATTTCAGCTCCAATGCCACTACAAACCACAGCTATTTCCTAATTTCCACTTCCAGGAAAATGCAATCACTACTTTTGCATGATCGTAGCATTTTACTTATTCAAACATGGAGTTCCTATTTATTCCTATCTTATTTTATAATTGGTGATTTGCACTTCTTTTCATACTATACTGTGAGCTCTAGAGGTAATAAGTAACAGAATTAGAAAGCAAAGTTTGTATTGTTTCTTATTTTCTTTTTCATGGTTATATTTCCAGTACTTGCCTCAGGACTTAAACAAAACACCCATTAAATGCTTTGTTTTTTTGAATTATTGTATTAAGTGACAATGAAGCAAGAAATAAATAGTACAAACATCTTTCTGTGGAAAATATTAGAGCAAGCAGAAAGAATAGGACATATGGCACAAATAATTTATTTACCTTCATTTAGAGCAAAATGCATTTTGTACAGGTGTAAATTATATTGCCTCAGACGAGCTAGCTCTCAAAGACACTTTTATTAGAATATTAAAAGAAAAAATGCATTTAACATGTGAAACTCTCAAGCTAACAATGGAGCTTTTAAAAGTTGTGATAAAAATATCAACAGAAGCTCAGTAGGTTCCTATGCTACATATTAACAGCAATGCCAAATACTCAGAGTTGATGCAAGGGAGAAGAGGAAGAAGGATAATTGTGTTGGTGGAAGACACCAGCCCATTCCCTGCAGTTTTCTGGGGAAAGGGATTGGTCAAAGGGGGAGATGAATGCTTGCACAGTGAAGTTGGGGTGACTAGGGAAGGTGCCCATCAGTCAAACCTGGGAATAGAGATCACTGACCAGCATGGGTGGAGCAAATGCAAACCTGTGAAAGTTTGGGGACACATAATCCCCCAAACAAAAGAGTTCACCTCCCTGTTTCTTTTGTCATTTCTGGCTCCTGGAGCTTTCTTGTTCCTGCTTCTTGCATTATCCTGTGTTTCCTCTATAGCCATGTGTCACTGTAATCCTCACATGCAAAGGACTAATGGACTGCAGCGGGGAAAAACAAACTAAGCTCTCCTGATTCTGGATTGGACTGTGCCCTAACAAAGAATGAAAACTCTGGACACTGACTGATTCTAGCCCAATTGAGCCACAGCTACATTTCTTCCTTGGCAGGATGAACAGAAATGAGACTTTGGAAACTCAGGCTGTAATTCCACAGAAATAAGGTTTTTGATGATAGTTCATCCTCCTGTGCTAGTCTAAGAAAATTATTTTTCTCATAATATTACAATAAATCCACTCCCATGAGCAACAGGTAGGGAGGGAGAAGTACATCTTCCCACTAGTAACAAAAGCACAGCAAATTTGCCAAGACGTAAATATCTTAGACAAAGTAAAAGTAGATGATGCCTAAGGTGCATGTTCTGTGAATAACTATGAATTTTAAGAGATTGCTGCAGTTTTTGTGCATTTAATTATTTTCTTGTAGGAGTGAATGTAGCTAGACACTTTCAAGGATGAAAAAAATCCTCAATATTTTTTAAATAATTCTTCTCCTATACATATCCTTTACTACTACCTCATTAAAGTATCAAGGAGTACACATGCCTATGCTGGCTAAGTGACTCCAGTGATGCCTTTGAGTGACAAAAACCTAAAGAATCATTACTTCCTCATTGAAGAGTCAGCATAGATGTGTGACTAATATAGTGCTCATCTTGCCTTAATGCTCAATGTACCTTGATTACATACATCTTCAGGAATCCCCATGGTCTATGGGAAGGGAGGTTCAGGGTGAAAGGCAGAGGTGCTGCAGTTATTACTTAATGCAACCAAAACATTTGAGACACTCCCTTACAGTTACCTTTCTTTTTCTAAACACAAAGGACACTTTAAAGTTATACATTGTTATAAATCAACTAGGGGCCCGGTGCACAAAAATTTGTGCACTCGGGGTGGAGGGAGTCCTCAGTCCGGCCTGTGCCCTCTCACAGTCTGGGACCCCTCAGTGGATGTCCTATGATGGCCCCAGTCTGCCAGGCGCCTTTTGTGTGTGTGTGTGTGTGTGTGTGTGTGTGTGGCCACTGGGGACCTGCCCTCAGCTGCATCTGAGGCTCGGAGCAGTCCTCCTGTGTGTGTCTACCTGCTGGGGACCTGCCACCAGGCACACTGTTGAGGCTTGGAGCAGGCACCCCCTCTATGATGATCTCTCAGACTCTTGCCCTCCCCTGCATGTTGTTCTCTTTTTTGAGCTGTGGCCAGGGCTGGGTGCGGCCTGCCTCCCAAGCTTGCCTACTGCCCATCTTCCTCCAGCCACAAGAAAGCAGGGAAAACCCCGCCTCGTGGTCAGGCCAGCCTTTTCCTGCTCCCTGATCCCCGGAAGGGACTTGGGAAGCCACCAAGCAGGCCGCCAACTCTTTCCCACTCACCCGTCCCCTGCTGCCTTCCTTTCCCACTTCCCGGTGCCGCCAAGGGGTCTGGGGAGCTGCCA
>PVJC01044854.1:0-13907 GCA_004026665.1 Murina feae | reverse complement strand
CCACACCCACAGGCCACACCCCCACCCACAGGCCACACACTGACTGCAAAAAGCCGCACCTGCTGCCGGTTTACAAACAGGTTTTGGGACTGGATTCATTTCAATGACTTGCAGCGACGAGCAAGCGATAAACTGGCCAGGACAACACGCAGTGACAGGAAGGGGGCTGCGCACCGCGTGGTTGGGGGGCAGGGGGCGCTGACCGAGCGGAGGCCTGGCCTCGCCACTGTCGGGCTTTTCCGAGAGAGCGAGCACCTTCGGAAGGAGAACGGATGACCCGGCCCAGGTGGACTCCAGGTCAGACCCCGCCCCACGCCGCCCGGGGTGCTGAGCTGGTGGTGGGGGCGCCAGGAGACCGCCCAGCTTCCCCCCAATATCCCGCCCCTGAAGTCTTACCACCGCGCTCCCACCGCCCCGCGCAGCGAGCCACCCTCGCGGCCGTGGGGACCAGGCCCTCCGTGGCGGGTCCTGCGCTGGGAGACGCGCGGTTTCCTTGTCACTGGGGCGGTCCCTGTCCTCCCCCCCCACCCCACACCCAGGCCCACGAGCGCCTGCGGGAGCCGCTGGTCGGCATCGGAAGCATCACCTTCACGTGCGGCCGCCTCCCGCTCGCAGGGCTGTCTCAGCAGAACACGCGTCTCCAGCAGGTTCACACCTAACGCCCAGGCCCGTTAGACACGCACACGCTGGGAGAACACTCGGGCCCAAGGCGAGTGTGTTAAAAGTCACCATTCACGGGAAACTGCCCCAGAGTCCACACACGCCCAGTCCCAGTTCACCTGGGGGCAGGACGGGGTGACGGGAGGCGGGTGCCCTTGACACAGGCGAGGCCAGTGCAGCCGAGGCCAGTGCAGGGGCCCCGAGGGAGGGGGTGGGGGGAGTAAGAGCATCGCTCACAGCTGCTCCAGCTGCCGGGAGCTCACAGAGTGGCCGGAGCCACGGATGACGTCTCCGCCAACGCTCGGGGGGGCCCCACCCGTGTCGCCGAGGCCGCGCACCCCGATTCTCTGAGCCGAGAGGCCCAGGCGTGGAGGGCGATGGAACGCGCTGGTCTGCTGCCTCCATTCTGCCAGGCTGGGCCATGGAGACGGGGAGGCCACGGTTTACCTCTAGAGCGACGCTCGGAGCAGAAGAGCCCCCTCTCATCCCGAGGTCAGGACGACCAGGAGCTGCGCGCACGCCCGTGCGAGGCCTCACCGCCACCCGGGCCTGTTCCCCGAGCTGCAGGCTCAGCGCCTGGGCGCAGCCTCCCCTGCGGCTACATGTGGTTTGTTTCTCCATCACAAGGAGCCCTGCCCCTTCCCCGCGTCCGCACCCACGGGACGCGTGGGCAACGCTAGGGCGGCGCTGGGCTGGCCCTTCGAGGAGACGTCGGAGAGACGCAGGGACACAGGTGCCCTGGGTCACACCCCCGGCTGTGGCTACGCAGAATAAGGGACACTGCCCAGGCCCCAGCGGCGCCAACCACAGCGCCTCCCGGGCGGGGAGCTGATGATGCCCGTGACCCTGAGCCGCAGGGGTGAGACGCGGGCCGCGTGGGAGAACGCGGGGGATTCAGAAATGCGCGCAGCGAGGGCCGCCGGTTCGGGGCCTGAGCGTGGAGCCCTACCCCCAGTTAAAGCTGCAAAGCCCAGACGACAAGAGCCCGTGGGCCACCGCCACTGTCCACGGCTTCAGGATGACGAGAGCTCTTCCCAGGTGTGGCCGGGCCTCTCTCTCCCGTTAGCAGACCGTGGGGCCAGCCTCCCTTGGAGCGCCGAGGGGCGGGCGCGATGGAGTCAGAGTCTTTGTCATAACAACCTCAATGTGACAGCAATGGGTTCTTTATTTATTTATTTATTTAGTATCGCTCTATCTATTTCAGTCCACCCGATCGATCGATCTATCATCTAATTTAGTCCATCTGATCGATCTATCTGTGTTCTATTACAACCCACCCAATCTATCACCTATTTCAGTTCACCTGATCTATCATCTATTTCAGTCTACCCAATTGATCAATCGATCTATCTATCATCTATTTCAGTCCACCTGATCTATCTATCTATCATCTATTTCAATCCACTGGATCGATCTATCTATCTGTGTATCTATTACAACCCACCCAATCTATCTATCTATCATCTATTTCAGTCTACCCGATTGATCGATCTATTTATCTATCACCTATTTCAGTTCACCTGATCTATCTATCTATCTCTCTATTACAATCCACCCTGAAGTGTGAGGATATTTTTCAGTTGAGTTTTAAAGAGCGGAAGGGAAAAAGGGAGGGGAGGGAGAGAGAGAGAAACACTGAGTGAGAGAAACACATGGATTGGTTGCCTCCCATATGCACCCGACCAGGGGGGGGGATCGAACCTGCAACCCAAGTACATGCCCTTGACCATCCAGGAATCAAGCCTGAGACCCTTTGGTCCAAGAGCCAACGCTCTAACCACTGAGCAGCCGGCCAGAGCAATAGCCTTTCTTTAGGAGAGGGTGACCCCCCTGGGGCCGGCACGGGGGGGGGGGGCCTCCGCAGGAGCAGGAGGGGAAGAGCTGGCTGCTCCTCAGCGCAGCTGCGGGGGGCTGTTGCCATGGCAGTGCCCCCAGAGACCGGGGTACACTGGGAGCCTTCCTGGGGTGCTGGCGGCAGGGCGCAGGCTGCTCTAAGTCACATCTGTTTTTCTGGGGGAAGAAAGGATGTTCCCACGCGGAACAGCGGGCGTGTAGTCTAAACATTTGCTCCCAGGGGCGCCCGGGACGAAGTGCAGACGTCCCGGAATCAGAGGCATCACTGAACAGAAGTTCGGTCGGGGCATGGCTGTGGGCTGCTCGGCCTGTGTGATGGGGGAGCCTCCCGCTCCCTGAGACGCGGCCCCTACAGCGGGGAGTGAGTGCAACCTCCAGGCACCCAGGAGGCCTGGTCAGCCGCCTCTGTACCCCCGGGGGGTGGCGCCCCATCACAGCCAGAAGCAAGCTCCCCCAAGCTCTCGGGCACGTGAGACCCCTGAGAGGTACCCCAATCCACGCACCTGGGTGAACCCCGATTCCGCCCCCCTTTACCCTCTCCCCCATGCTTTGGCTCTAAGCACAGGTGCCCTGGTCTGCAGGGACCCCAGCAGATCCGGGTGGTGCTCCCCACCTCGGGCTCCGGAGTGGACAGACCTGGACACACACCCCTGCTCTGCACCTCGCTGGCTGGAGGCCTTCAGACTCATCGAGTAACTTCTCCAGGGCTCAGTTTTTCCATCTGTGAAATGGGAACCATAGCATGTCCGTGTCCCAGGGTCGCTGCGAGAACTGAACCGTCTCATACACGCCAAGTGCCGAGGCCCGGGGACAGTCCCCTCTGTCTTGCCCTGGTTCCCTGGCTGAAGTCACAGCCCACTGGGGTTCTGGGTGCTTCCAGAGCAAACACAGGGTGTCCAGAGATGCATGCCGCGAACTGCTGAGAGCGCCACCTGCAGATGGGCTGTATTTTAATGAACTCAGCCTTCCTAATCATCCCAAGCGGTGCGTGCATTTGGGGGGACACCCCGCACATCTGAGCCATCTCGCCTGGCACACTCTGAGGCTTTTCTGGACACAGGTGAGGGGCGTTGGTGGAGAGAGGTGACTCACTCGCTCGCGTCTGTGATGTTTTAATTCTATCCTGTGGGGTGTCTGGCTCTAGAACCCAGTGGCCCTGTTTGTCCTGTGAGATTTCAAAGCTGGCAGGACCACCCCTCCACGCCCCAAACACCAGATCGACAGTCCCCCCCGACGCCTCCGCCTCCCATGCCCGCTCACTCGGGGACACGGGGCAAGCTTCAAGGGGCGTCCAGAGGACCCGCTACCCAGGGCCTGGCTGCTGGGACCACCCCACCTCGCTTCCTGAGCCCCGAGAATGTGTACTGCCTGCCCATTCCCTGCAGGACCCATTGTAAGCATCAGACTTCTGATGGACAGCTGTCTGTCCCCGCCACACGCAGACCGCGGCCACTGAAGACACTACCAGAAGCGCTGGTGTGTGGCCGGCGCAGTGCTGTCGCATTGAACCCGCTCTGCTGACGGAGCCTCTTAGTACCAGGAAGCCGGCCAGTGAGGCCCATGGTTTCATAAGGTCCTCGTTCCGGGGGTAACTAATTGCTTTTCATGCTCTTTTTATAAGTAGGTTTTTATTGATGTCAGAGAGGAAGGGAGAGGGAGAGAGAGAGAGACATCAGTGACAAGAGATAATCACGGATCAGCTGCCTCCCGCACGCCCCCCACTGGGGATGGAGCCCACAACCTGGGCGAGTGCCCTGACGGGAAACGAACCCTGACCTTTTGGTTCACAGGTCGACGCTCACCACTGAGCCCCCGCCAGGCTGTTCCCATGGTCTGTTAACGGGACAGAGAGCCCCCTCGCCCCAAAAGCGAGACGCCTGGCACTGCGCGCTGGTCCCGAGAAGGCAGCAGCGCCTCAGGAAAGGGCTGCTGCCCGACTCACCATTGCACCCCGCACCCCCTGGGCTCTAAGGAGCCAGTCCACCCCCACCCCCCGTGGCCTGCAGCACCCGGGGGGCCTCTGCGTGGGCCTTCGCAGGCCCCGCGCTGCTCGGAGGAAGTCTCGCTGGAACAAAGGGATGTGCGGGGTCAGCGCAGGCGAGCCGAGCAGGGGCAGGGCCCGGGGGCAGCGCTGGGCCTGGACTCAAGCGCTTCCTCTATCACAGCATCGGTGATGTGCATCTTCTTAAAGTAGCCACAGTGCCGAGCGGGGACCCGCCGGGAGGCCCCCAGCACCTGCAGGCCCATCCGCTCTGCCCTCCGCCTGCCTGTCTGTGGTCCAATGGAGAGGCACGGCTCCTGCCCCCAAGCATCCCGGGACCCTTTCTGTCCTCTCACCCCCGGGCGCACCGAGCCTGGCATGGCCTCTAATCCTACACGGACCTGCGCCCGCGACTCAGCCTCACAGCAGCGGGACCAGCCCCCTGCACACCCCGCACATCCCTTTGAACTGTGACCTCCTGGCTCATAGGTCAGTGCCAACCACTGGGCCACACCAGCTGAGCTCCCGCCCTCCGTTCCCGTCCGCCCGTGGCAGCAGGCGGCCCCATTCCGCCTTCGGAATCAGCGGCTCAGTTCTGAGCACTTCCCTTCGCTCTCGGGCCGCCTGGAGAACAGCTCTGTTCTAAATCTTGTTTGGAGGTCTCCCCCATTCCCACTGTCCTTTCGTAATAGCTTCTTGTTTGGGGGACAATACGCCTACGTTCATCGCGGGGAAACTCAACCCCAAGCACACACCAATCTCCTCTAAATTGATCTATAGATGCAATGCGTTTCCAATCCCAGCTCTAATGGGGAGCTCGTGGCACTTGAAAAATGAACTCCAAATTGCATGTGGATATGCAAAAGCCCAGAATCACGTAAAAATGAGCACCCGCACCGCCAGCTAATAAACGCGTCCCGCAAAGCAGCCCTGAGAGACGCCATGGGGGACCGGGAGGGGGTGAGAGGTGGCCCGATGTGAAGCACGGAGTGATGGGGAAGGAGGAACTCGACGAGCGTGCCGGTACACTGGCTGTGCACCGTTTATAAAAACGGAAGAGGCTCTGCACCTCACACTGTACGAAAAGCTAAACTAAAATCAATGTACAACTTGCAAGTCAACAGGCAAAACTCTAACACGTTTCAAAGAAAATACAGAAGAAGCTCTTTCTGGCCTTGGGATGGGAAAGAGCCTCTGAACAGAACCAGCCCAGCTTTCATGTGCGGGAAACACTGATCATTGGGCTACATCGCAATTAAAAACGATGATCAAAACTCGTCAGACAGAAAGCTCGCCCCAGGGGACGGCGTTCGCCCCACACAGCCGCGAAGGCTTTAGTCCTGAGCGTCCGTAAAGAAATCTTTTAAGTCGGTTACAAAAGAGGGATGAACCAACAGCAAAATGTGCAACAGACACCGACTGCCATCACACAGAAGCGGAGACACGTGCCCGGGACACCGGGGAGCGGGCTGGCCTCGTTGGGAAGCAGGCAGAGGCGTGTTCGGCGGCAGCGACGGGCCCTCCCTGGGACGGGGCCCAGCTAAGGAGCAGACACAGCCGTGCCAGCGGCCACGCGGGCAGCCCCTTTGGAAACGAGGTGGCATTCGGTGGGGAAGTGCGACATGCACACGTGTGAGAACTATGCAGCGTACCCCGAGGAACCACTGCGGGGGCTCAGTGGTCGAGCATCGACCTACGAACCAGGAGGTCAGGGTACGATTCCTGTCAAGGGCACAGGCCCGGGTTGCAGGCTCAATTCCCAGTAGGGGGCGTGCAGGAGGCAGCTGATCCGTGATTCTCTCTCGTCATTGATCTCTCTCTCTCTCTCTCTCTCTCTCTCTCTCTCTCTCTCTCTCTCTCTCTCTCTCTTTTCCTCACTGACACCTGTCCCCTGGGTAAACAGCTTTAAAAATGCTTACCTGGCACGCCAGCAGCCAGACCCTGGGAACAAAAGAAGTTCGTTGCAATGACAGCGGATGGTGGTGTGTTCACACAGGAGACCGTCAGGCCCAGCAAGCGTGAATGAAGGACTACACAACAGCACAGGGGAGCCCCAGAGCAGGTCACGTGGGAAGACAGGCCTCTGCCCCACCCTGACAGAGAGGAATGAGCCACGGTACACGCAGCCTGACGGACCTTAGGAACCCAGTGTCGCAGAGAAACACAAGTCCGAGGAGACCACGCGCCACCGCTTCTGCATCAGGAACTTGCAGACCTGGGCGTTCCACTGCCAGGTGCGCACTCGGCGACCCCCACCTGCCTCCCAGCCACTGAGGCCAGCTGGGGGGACACGGACACGCCCGATACCAGATAACTGAGTGCTTGTTCGGCATCTTTGCCTTAAGAGCCGCCACGAGTGGGTTTTTCTGTTTTGTGATGTTACCTGGGAATGGGGAGTGATTCAGAAAGCGTAAGAGCTGAAAAGAAGGAAATAAAATTGCTTGTAATCCTACATCTTTTGAAAACCTCCCTGCCCTGGCCGCTGTGGCTCAGCTGATTGGCCATTGCCCCCGGCGTCGAATCAAAGGGTCGCCAGTTCGATTCCCAACCAGGGCACAGGCCTGGGTTGCGGGCTCCATCCCCAAGTAAGGGATGTGCAGGAGGCAGACGATGAATGCTTCTCTCACATCGATGTTTCTCTCTTTCTCTCTCTCTCTCTCTCTCTCTCTCTTCCCCGTCTTCTCTCCCTAAAGGTCAATAGAAATATTTTTTAAATAACAAACATAAATAAAACCTCCCTGAAAAGATAGTTGTTGTTTTTTTAAGACTGATAAATATTGCCCATCCAGTGTGGCTTAGTGGCTGAGCATCGACCTATAAACCAGAGGTCATGGTTCGATTCCCGATCAGGGCACAGGCCGGGGCTGTGGGCTCCACGCCCAGTGTGGGGCGTGCAGGAGGCAGCCAATCCATGATTCTCTCTCATCATGGATGTTTCTCTCTCTCTCCCCCTCTTCCTTCCTCTCTCTCTAAAATCAACACGTGTTTTTAAACATTCTGTGTTCTTGTGTGTGTTAAGTAAATTTATACACTAAACACATCTTTCTAAAAAGACTGATAGCCTGACTGGTGTGGCTCAGTGGATAGAGCGTCGACCTGTGGACTGAAGGGTCCCAGGTTCGATTCCGGTCGGGGGTATATACCTTGGTTGTGGGCGCATCCCCTGTGGGGGGTGTGCAGGAGGCAGCTGATCGATGTTTCTCTCTCATCGACGTTTCTAAATCTCTATCCCTCTCCCTTCCTCTCTGTAAAAAATCAATAAAATATATATATATATATTTTTTTTAAATACTGATAAAGTCAACCCAGATTCCAACAATGTCTTGTAAGTAGGAGCCTGCAGAGCTCAGGGGCGAATGTCCGGAGGGAATAGTGCTGGAGGCTGGCGTTCACCAGTTGGAGCTGCAGGGACCATAATGGAGGCTGGCTTCTCCTCTCCGGTCCCACAGGCCTCCCCGGACCTTAGAGACACTCCCTTCCCCCCTGGGACAGGCGCTCCCCCACCACATCCATGATGGAGCCAGCACTGGCAGAGGGCTCTGTCCGTGGGCAACTGTGACAGCGTCTAAGGTGCAGCTGTTGGAAAACTGGAGTTTTGACGACGGAATTTACACTTAAAATAGGATTCAAGTGAGGAGACATGAGCCGAGGTCAGAGCTCTAAAATCGCCAACCAAACAGACCGTCGGAGGCGCAGACAGACCACTTCCCCCCCACTTTCTCAACGGGAAGATGAATAACCCTCTTTTCCTTGTGCTTCCGATATAGCCAGTGTTCATAAATATTCATTTTCTTCTCCAACTGGAAGCATTAGGCCTTGTTACCTCGAGTGGAACTAACTGAAAATTAATGATGGCTTTCAGAAAAGGCAAGATTATGTACACAGAAGCAATTAAACACAAACCTATTAATTATTTAACAACTCGTTAGCGAGTGGAAGCTGGCCTTCAGCGTCTTAGCTGCTCGCGCTCGCGCGCGCCCAGTCAGGGATGCGCCGTCCTTTCCAAGTCAGGCTCTGAGACGCGCGAGAACTGGGGGCTTCACACTGATTGGCACCTTGCGACCAAGGACCTGGGACACCGGTGACGGAGACACACCGACGTGCCACGCTGGTGACCGAGCAAAGAAAGCATCTCGAGACTTTTGATCCCAACCCCGAGGTGTTTAACTTCACATTCAGAATATGAGCTGAGAGAAAACAAATGTTAGTGCCGTTTCCATGTTTATTCGCGTGGGTAGACGTTAAGGATTTTCATGCAGAGTGGACCCATGCTAAGTTAACTGTGTGTCCGTGTGTGTTGCCTTAAGTACCTTTAATATACAGAATCCAAAATTAATGGAATCATTGGAGCTTAATCTTCACTTACTATGTTACACAACCTCAGCTTTATGCTGAAAATATATGGCTGTAAACCTGAAGTTAATATAATATTGTATATCAACTGTCATTAGAAAATAAATTATTTTTTTTTTAAAAAGAAAATATATGGCGATTGACTAGTTCACTTTTGTCAAATTGCACCACCTATAGGCCAAAGCATGGCATTGCATCCCAGCTCTATTAGACATTATAAATGCACTGAAAGGATGAGCTTCTAGAGTCATGGAAGGAATATATCAAGTTGCCAGAACATTTATTTATGGCTGGTGTTTGTTCTCCATCCTTTGTGAGTTCCATGGATGTCGCAGTGCCCAGTGAGGTCTCTCTTCAACCTCATCTCTTTCAGGCCACACTCTCTTCTATGCAACCTCACCCAGGCCTATGGCTTTCACACATCCTCTACGCTGGTGACTCTCAACTACAGATCACACCTGGATCTCTGCTCTGAACTCGTAGTGTGTAGATACAACTGTCCACCTGCCGCCCCCATGTTTATGAATAATGGACACCTCCACCCCACGCTTATTCTTCTGATATGAAGAATATTCTCAAAAATGTCTGTCTTGGCAGGTATTGACCCATACATCAAACCTCGGAGTCATTCTTGACACCTCTCCTTTTATTTTTCACCCCATATCCCACCCCCTGGGGATTCTGTAGGCCCTACCTCTGCAATACACCAACTCCTACCACTTTTTACCACCCACACAGCTGCCATCTCCTTCGAGCCCCGTGACCCCACACCAGCCCCAACTGCCTACCTGCTCAATGCCCTCCACCCTCCTCTCCTCTTCCCCTGCAGACTGTTAACAGAGAAGCTTGGGTGAGGTCTTCAAAAGGCAAATAATATCACAGGATCCTCTGCCCAAAGACACCCAGTCCTGTCCCATCCCTGAGTAAAAGCCTCAGTTCTTTCCTATCATCGGTCTCCACTGGGGATCTGCTTAGACCTCCTGTTACTCCCCCCTTTATCGCTAGGCCCCAGCCACATCCGTCCCCTGCAGTGGGGCCTGGGAGCCTTTCTCTGCCTGGGCCTCTGTTTCAACATGACCTTGACAAAGGCAGGCCTTCCCTGACCGCTCTTGGACTCCAGCACTCTGGCCCCTTCCTGCCACTGGACAGACTAGTTCTTTCTTCTTTGTAATCTCTGCATCGCCTGTGTCTGCTGCGCAGTTCACAGATGCGCTCACTCATTCCCGCACCCAGTCATTGCTCTACCTACAAAAATAGGGTGGGAACAGCTCCGTTTCCTGCTGTGCCCCTGCACCCCAACGATGCCCGCCATGGAGAAGGCGCTCCATAAATGTTCGTCGGCCACGAGAGTAGAGATGGAGTGCACTAATAAGATCATAAGTGAATGAATTATTAATTATTAGCGAATGGATTATCAATCAATAAATAAAGGTTAATTGCTTTGTGACATGGAGAGAAGACAGTCTAACACCACAGAGCAAATGTAGAGAATTAAAAAAGGAGGCATCCGTGTTGTGATTAACTCTGAAAAGAGATCAAGGGACTAGATCAGAGATGCTAATTGCCCCCGTGGACACTCCCTCCCGCCTCCCTGGTGGACGGAATCACGTGGTGCAGACTATTCCCGGCCGGACCCACTGCGGCCCCATCCTCCCTCTGAGCACAGGTTCTAGCCTCTTGCTTCTCAGAATGGGACCTGCAGAGCCTGGCCAGCAGCGTGGACACCGCCTCAGAGCCGGGACTGCAGACACGTGATTGCGCCCAGACTCACAGTCAGACCTGCACGTCGGCAGGTCCTCCGGGGGTCTGTGCGGTCACAGCCAAGGCCAGCCCGGCCCAGCCGCACACGACGGTGCCTCCGGGGGTGTCTGCGCCGTCAGGCTGAGGAGCCTGGAGGGCACGGTGTGGCTGGACGGTACAGAGGCTGCCGGCCCCTCCATTCTTCCCCGAGTGCTAGCCGTGCACACTGCGCTGCACCGGCCGCTGGCTCCCTCCCTGTAGCCCCGAGCCCCGCCTCCCACTGCCCATCTTGCAGCTTGAGGGGGAGCAGTTGGCCCTCTCCACCTAGTGTGTCCCAGAAAGACGCCCCGATGACCCTCGGGCAAACCTGGAGCCCAGCTGGGAGGGTGCCCGCAGCGCACTGGGGACACTTCCTGTTCCTCTCCCCCTCATCCCACTCTCTTAGCGGGACGACTGCACGTCCAGGGTCACTCCCCGCACAAACAGTGTCGCAGAGGGATGCAGACTCATGCAAACATGGCGCAGGGGAGCCCAGGGTGCGACTCATGAGGGTCTCTCCTAGGAAACGCCCCACCAGAGAAACACAGCTCTCCCTGGAGGAGCCGCACCAGGCCTCAGTGTCCCCTGGGCTGGCGGGAGCACCCAGCAGCCACAGCGGCTCAGGTTCTACAGGAAAACGGGGGCGACCGGAGAGGCACACGCAGGTCCTCTGGGGTGTCTGTGCCATGACGGCCTGAACCAGAGCCAAGCGGCAGAAGAAGCGTGTGAGACAGGCTCCAACAGACGTCCTCAGAGCAGGCACCGGGCACTAAATCAGAAGGCGGTTCCAGCTCTTCCGAAAAGCACCCCGAAAAGGTGCATCTGAAACGGTGACATTTGAAACCATGGACCCAGCCGATGGGCGGGTGCCAGGTGCCGGGGAGGCCAGATGAGGAGCTCCCTCTCAAGGTGAGGACAGTGAGGAGCCAGAAGACGGAGGAGGATCCTGGAGCAGGAACATCCCCGAGACAGCTGCCCCACCCCCACCCCCACCCCACGCTGGGTGCCTGGCCACAAACATGACTTCACATCAGAAGCTGAGCTCGTGGGAAAGGAAAGAAAATCGTTCGAAGAAATGGGAGTTAAAACTAGGGTGGGCGGTGCTGGGGGTGAGGTGGCTGTCCCCCTCTCCCCCCACCCTGGGGCCATCACCAACGCTAGGGACGTATGCCTGTGGCTTTAACAATTGCTCACAGGCAAAGGATGAGACCTCGGCCCCTTGGAGATGGAAGTGTGAAGATGAGGCCCCTCCAAAAAGCTGGGCCCTCCAAGGACGGCAGCCTCAGGGAAGGGGCGAGGCCAGAGGAGGTACTGTGTAGACTGGTGTCTCCCCCAAATTCATACGACGAAACCTAACCCCCAACACCATGGCAGTAGGAGGTGGGGCCTTTGCCCGGGGATTAGATCAGGAGGTGGGGCCCTCGGGAACCGATTAGTGTCCGTATAAGGAGATCCCTCACCTGCGGCCAGGTGAGGACACAGCAAGGGGTCGGCCCTCTCTGAGCCAGGCCCAGGGCTCTCGCCAGATGCCCCGTCGGCCACACCTTGACCTCAGGCTCCCAGACGCCAGAGCTGGGAGAAGGAAATGGGCTACCACGGAAGCCAGCCAGTGAGCATTGTCTTCGATAGAGCGGCTAGAATGGGCTAAGACAGGAGGCGAGAAGCAAAATCCTCTTCCCTTCTGCGGCTCTGAGGTCTGCGCTGGTGCCCGCTGTGGAGGGAAGGTGTGCTGAGCCATGCACAATCCGTGGGATGTTGCTTAAGTCACAGAAACTCACTTTATTCTCCATTTCTTCCTCCTCGAAAGAAAGATGGAGATGTGCGGAGTGTGCCTCGTAGGGCGCCTTAGAGAAACGCTCTGAATAAGACCCGGGGGCACCGGCAGAAGCAAACGCCCAGGCTCCTAGGGGTTCCCACGGGTTACGGCCAATCAGATGTGAGCTCACACGCGGAAATCGCGAAACACAGGAAGAAATGAGCCGCGGTGCACTGGCGTCAGCAGAAACAACAGTCAGCAGAATCAGACCTGCCGTGCCTTCCCTAACAGAAGGATCAGACATCGAACAGAAAGTCCGCGCATCTAAAATGAAACGAAGGCTGTGGGAACCAGACAGGTAAAAGAAAAGCATTAAAACACCCGCACACACGTTTGTAAAAAGGCCACATAGGTGTGAACTGACACGCCGGACACTTAAAACCCAAGGCACTTGTTTCCAAAACACACGAGGGTCCTCGCGAAAGAGAGGTCGCGACCTGGGAAGGCAGATCCAGAGGAGACAAAACTGAGAACCTGAGACTCAAAGGTCGAAACGGAGAGGGCGGAGTGAACGGGAGGAATAAACAGCTAATGGGAGCTCTAGGAAGAGGAGCTTGTTTTTTAAGGGACGAGAAGATGCTCACTAGGAGGGGTGGCTGAAAACGGTACCGAATGCATTTAAATCTTTAATTCTCAGACTCCGCAGCACAACGAATGCCAGGCAGAATTCAACGAAATCCACACACCAGGAGTTTGTATTGAAACCAAAGACCATAAGTGTAAAAGCCTCCAGGGATAAGAAGAGGATCAAAAAAAAAAGCCGCATTCATTGTACTTTTTATAACAGGAAAAAAATAAAACCAACAAAAAAACAAACACGAAAGCCAGATAACAGCGTGATCACATCTTCAAAACGTCCCCTGATGGTGTCGTCCCGAGCTTCAGGGCGCTGGCATACGCACGTGTGAAATAAAAAGCAGTTTTGGACGAATGATGCAGATAATAGTGCTCATTTCTATATGCTCGACACAGCCTGAGAGAGGGGGCAATGTGGCCGCTGTTGGCCGATATCCTGGAGGGGGCGAGGGCCGGCCCGGAGCTGGTGGGGAGGGGGAAGGGAAGCCGCTCATGCTCACAGGGAGGAAGGCAGGTCGGGGCCCGGGCAGGTGGTGAACAGGAGGGCGGCTGCATGTGGGACTCGCTCCCGAGGCGTCTGGTTTATCCGTGACCTGGGAAGGAGGCCATTGTCAGGGAGGGGGCGTTCTGGGGGGAAGGTTTGGGAGGTTTGAGAAGAAGGTGTGAGACGGACCAGGGGTGTCCTTGGCCCCACACTGGCGACCCTGGAGGAGGCTGCTGGGTGTTAGTCCTATTTCCTGGGTGCTCACATGCGTGGCGGCCAGCCAGGGGAGGTCTGCCAGCCAGGGGAGGGCTCCGCAAGGTGACCGCACAGAGAACACGCATGCTCCCACACACGCCTGTGTGCAGGACAGATGTAGAACCCACCCGAGGGTGTGCCCACGGGGC
>PVJC01044853.1:0-13960 GCA_004026665.1 Murina feae | reverse complement strand
GGCTGCCAGCCCTGCTCTAGCCTGGCGGTGGGCAGACGTGGCTGCCCAGGCCTCTGCACGGCTCGTGCTTGGGGAGTGTGATCCGAGCGAATGCTCGAAGGCTCCCAGGTAGGAGTGGCGTGGAGAGTGGAGTCTGACGCCCGCTCGGGCCCCCACAGGCCAGCAGAGACGTCCTGCTGGCATTCTCGCGAAGCTTCCTTAGCGGGGAAGGCGACCTGTCCCGCCACCTGGGCTGGCTGGGGCTGCCCGTCAGCCACGTCCAGACGCCCCTCGACGAGTTTGACTTCGCCGTCACGAACCTCGCCGTGGACTTGCAGTGCGGGGTGCGTCTCGTGTGAGTATAAGACATACAGTCGGCCTACTTAGGAATTGGCTGAAATGCTGAGAAGCACTTTTTTTCTGTGTGTGCCCACTCTTCCTTGCTTTTTCATGTGTGGAAATGAATTTAGGTTAAAAAATGGGAATGAGTATCTGCAACACTTTGGGTAAATGGGGTCAGTTTTAGGTCCAGACAGCCCCTCCTGTCCACAGTGTTTCTGAGAGTAGGAAGCACCGGTGCCTAGAACGGGGTGGGGAAGCATCAGACGTCGGGGTAACTGTCTCAGTGGTTGCACGAGACCAACAGCATCTGAGACCATTGTTAGCACCGACCTCATTGTGCACGAGGAGAAGGACGGGGAGGGCCTGCCCGGTTTCACACTGGAATTAGGGTACAGCTCGGGGTCTGGAGTCAAATCACACGGTCGTTCCTCCTCATCGTACCGGAAGCCTCAGAATCGGCTGTGGGGCGAGAGCTCTGAGCACCCAGTTCCTGCGGGGAAGGCGGGCGGGGGTGGCCGTCGGGGTGCTGGCTGGAGCGACAGAGTTTCAGGAGAATGTTCTAGAGCCTTCGAACTCTTTCACTTGGGGCGGGGGGAGGGTTGTACGGGTGGGAACCACGTTTACAGGAGCCTGTTTTCACATCACACTCTCCTCTGAACACTCCTCCCGCGCGTCAGGCGAACCGTGGAGCTGCTCACTCGGAACTGGGGCCTCTCGAAGCAGCTCCGCATCCCGGCCATCAGCCGTCTGCAGAAGATGCACAACGTGGACCTCGCTCTGCAGGCCCTGCGGTCCCGCGGGATCGCGCTACAGGACGAGCAGGGTGAGCGCGAGGGCGGGGAGCCGGGCGGCCGCTCCCCGAGGCCCGGGGCCCACGCGGTGCTGATGGGGTGCTGACGGCTCTCTCCTGCAGGGAGCGCCATCCTGGCCAAGGACATTGTGGACAGGCACCGGGAGAAAACCCTCGCGCTGCTCTGGGCGATGGCCCTGGCCTTCCAGGTAGCGCGTCCGGGCGTTTCCCCTTCCCGTCAGCTCGTCGCCTGGCCCGACGGCGGGAGCTGTGACTTCCAGCTGCTGCGCTGTCCCGGGAACGGGGTGATCCTCGCAGCACCCCACCCTCGACCTCACCCCCAGGAGCAGAAACCGCGGGGAGGGGCACATCCGGTGGGAAGGGGACGTGAGCGTGTGTGGCCTGGAACCTGTGGACGGGACCCCTGTCCTTCCCTCGCCTCCGTGGGCCGTGCTGGCCTTCAGCTCCTGTGGGCTCCAGTGACCCCGTCGAAAGGCGTGTCACCTTCCTAACGGACTCAGGCGGTCACTTCCCCTTACGTTTCAGGTGGACATTGCTCTTAATGTGGATGAGCTGAAGGAAGAAATCGACTTTCTGAAGCGCACGTGGAGGGGGAAGAGACCCACGCCTGCCTCCCGCCGTGCGGACGCTGCCCTCGGTGAGAAGGCGGACACGGGGCCGAGCAGCTCCTCGGAGCCGCGTCCCGAAAGCATCCGGCTGCTGATGGAGTGGGCGAAGGCCGTCTGCGCCTTCTACGGCGCCAAGGTAGCTCCTTCCCGCCTCTGCGTGTCGCCCCGTGTCTTCAAGCGAGTCTCGGGGAGGGTTACGAAGAAAGTGAGCCTGGGCAGCACAGCCATCAGCCTCTCTGCTTCTCTCCCTTCCCCGCTCGCCCCCACCAGGTAGAGAACTTCACGGTGTCCTTCTCCGACGGCCGCGTGCTGTGCTACCTGATCCACCACTATCACCCCCGCTGTGTGCCGCTGGGCGCCATTCGCCAGCGCACCTCGCAGACCGTGGAGTGCACGCAGTCGGGCTCCGTGGTCCTCAACTCCTCGTCCGAGTCGGACGACAGCGGCCTGGACCTGTCCCTGAAGGCCCTCGAGCTGGGTCAGTGCCGGCGGGCCGGTGGGTGCGCACGCGCTGGTGGTGCCGGGCCGGCCTGTTGGCAGAGCCGTCTCATCGCGCTCTTCTCGCCGCAGGGAAAGCGCCGGATCTGCACCGGGAGCTCCTGGAGAACGAGAGGAGGAACTTCCAGCTGCTGAGCTCCGCGGCGCGCGACCTCGGCGGCATCCCTGCGATGGTGCAGCCCTCGGACATGTCCAACACGATTCCCGACGAGAAGGTGCGCGAAGGGAGCGCCTCTTCCCCGAGGGCCGGGCCGGGAGGAGACGCCCCGGAGACGGGCGGGGGGTGGGGGGGGCCTGCCGCTGCCCGTCTGCATCTCGCGCTTCCTCCCAGGTGGTCGTCACCTACCTGTCGTTCCTCTGCGCGCGGCTGCTGGACCTCCGCAGGGAAACCCGGGCTGCGCGGTGCATCCAGGCGGCGTGGAGAGGGTACAAGCTGAGGGCAGAGCTGCGGCGCCATCAGGTACAGGGAGTTCTGATGCTCGAGTGCCTGAAGCTGGGGGTGGCTCTTCTGTCTAATTCCTGGTTTCCTGCATTCGATGTGCCTTCCCGCCTGCCCACCTGCCTCCCTCGGCTGCAGGGTCAGTGGAGTAACGGACCCGCCGATTAAAAGTGTGGAAAATGGACGGGATGCCTGACGGCCCCGCCCGCCCGCCCTCCCCTGGACTCGCCGCTGCCTGCAGGGAGCAGTGTCTGTGCTGCGGGGTCAGGTCCGGGCCTGAGGCTCGGGGAGCCGCTCGTGTTGGCTGGGAAGCTCCCGAGTTGGTCTTTGGTGATTAGAGGGAGCGTTGCGGTCTCCGTGGCTGTATCTCTCAGGGTGTTTAGGACCTGGGGTAGGGGGTCAGCTCTTACTTCCCTGTGGCTCCCAAAGGGCAAAAGTTGCAGGAGCAGAAAGTATTTTCTTGAGTTTCGAACCGTGTGTAGCTTCTGCCTGGGTGTCCCCGTCGTCCGGCAGGGCCGCTCCTGCCGCCGGGGCAGCGCCTCTCCCACTGGAGCTTGTTCTCTGCAGCGCGGGCCTGCAGCCGCGTGTGCTCTGTGCTGAGGGGGTCATTTCCTCTCCCTTTTTGTGAACACTCGTTCATATTGTAACCAAGCAACATGACCTTATTCTGTAGAGCGAGCATCTTGTTGGTTTTAGGGTCTTTCCTCCTTTTCCCACACGATGCATGAACTTCCTGGACCACGATCTGAGACGCCACATCTAAGTGCCTTTCCCGTGATTACTGGCCATCTGTGATGCATCACACATGCCCGTGATCTTTCTCCTACGCTATCCCGCGGAGTCTTAGCTTCATCACGTAACTGTATCTGCTCGTCCACCTCTCGGCCACTTCGCCGGGCCCAGGGTGCCCGTTCTTCAACTCCAACTCCGAGCGTGTCCCACAAGTGTGGGGGTGTTTGATTTCCAGGACGGATTGATGATATTTATCAAGCGATTTTTCTTACAAATAATAACTTAGGGCCTCAAGTGATTGTTTAATTAATTTTCTGTTTTGAGGAGAGAGACCAGGCTGCAAGAGTCATCCAGGCAGCTGTGCTGGGGTTCCTGGTCCGACGGCGCCGGCGGAAGGAGGCTTATGCCGCGCTGGCCATTCAGAGGCGCTGGCGGAGACTCTGCCGGCGGAGGGCGGCCCTGAGGGCAGAGCGGGAGCACCTGGAGAAAGCGCAGAACCAGTCGGCGCTGGTGATTCAGGTAGAGCATCCTGGCACTTTGGAATTGAGGAAGTTTCATAACTTTTAAAGGAAGAAAGTGAAATACAACCATCTTTTAAGTGATTGTCGTTTAGACTTCTACATCTTACCTGGCCCTTAACTTCAGCAAATATTTCGGGAGCGTTTGAGATCTTGCTTCCTGACATATGTCATCCATTTGCCACAAACTCTTACAAAAATTAAAAAACCAGGCGCAGTTGATGAGTGCCTCCCCGCCACCTGCAAACAGCTGTGTTCGTCGTCAGGCACAGACGGGGCGGTGCCCGCTCTCCCCGGAGGGGGCACCCAGGCTGCCTGTCGCCTCTGCTGTTTCTTCTTCCCGGAGGTTTTCAGGCCTCCCCTCGGCCGCGCTGGCCCGTGTGCTGGTCATTCCACTTAGGTCCACTGCATGGCCGTAGCACATTTTGATTCTGTATTAATCTGTTGAAGAATATTTGCATTGTTCCCAGTTTCAGGTAATTTCATTGGGATCGAGACAAGGATTTGCGAGTTGGCCATAGCTGTGTCAATGTAGAAACCAAAATACACATGAAAGAGACAAGTATCTTTCTCAAAAATATATTGCGTGTTAATGTAACGTCTGCATTTTTAAGCAGTGTTTGAAAAATTAACCCACATTCGAATGCGTTGAGTACAGAAGTCACGTTCCTTACTCTGTGTCCTTCCTTCCCTCCTGCAGAGGAACTGGCGAAGGCATTCTGCTAGGAAGCAGTTTCTGAGGTTGAGACATTATTCCGTCGTCCTGCAGTCTCGGAGGAGAATGGTGGCTGCCGTCGCTTCTTACAGACGCCGCCTGTGGGCCGCAGTTACCATCCAGAGGCGCTGGCGGGCGTGTGTGAGGAGGAAGCAGGACCAGCAGAGCTACCGGGCACTCCGAGCCTCGTGCCTGGTCATCCAGGCTGCCTTCCGGAGGCGGCAGCGCCGGGAGCTGCGGTTCCGGGCGAGAGCTGCGGTGACCCTGCAGAGGGCCTTCCGCGGGTGGCGGGCCAGGAAGCAGGCCCGGGAGGAGAAGGCCGCCGCCGCCATCCAGGCGTGGTACAGGGCGCACCGGGAAGCGCACAGATACCGCCACGTCCGAGCCGGCGTCGTCCTCATCCAGGCCCGGTTCCGGGGCTTCCGAGCCCGAAGGCTGTACCAGAGGACGAAGGCGTCCGTCCTGACGATCCAGCAGCGCTGGCGCGCGCACCGGCGAGGGAAGGCGGAGCGCGCCCGCTACCTGCAGGCTCGGGCCGCGGCCCTCCGGCTGCAGGCCGCCTTCAGGGCCGCGAGGGCCCGGCATCGGCGCAGACGGACTCGGGCGGCCTGCGGGCTCCAAGCGTATTGGCGAATGAGACGAGAGAGGGCTCGGTTTCTAAGTCTCAGGAAAGCGGCCATCAAGTTGCAGGCGCTCATAAGAGCACGTCAGCAGCTGCAGAAATACAGGAGGATGAGGAACGCCACCCTCGTGATCCAGGTCCGTTTTCGAGCTTACGTTGCAGCCAGGAGAGCCCGGGCGTCTTACCAGGAGACGCGCGCCGCGGTGCTGGTGCTGCAGGCTGCGTGCCGGGGCATGCAGGCCCGGAGGAGGGTCCGACTCGCCCGCACGTCCGTCGTGAAGATCCAGTCCCACTGCCGCGCGTACATCGCCAGGAGGAGGTTCCTGAGTCTTAGACACGCCGCAGTCCAGCTGCAGTCCATCGTGAGGATGAGGCAAGCCCGTGCCCGGTATTTCCGGTTGAGAGCGGCCGCCCTGTCCACCCAGCGGAGGTACCGGGCCCTGAAGGCGGCCGCGCGGACGAGGGAAGAGTACCTGCGGGTGCGGGCAGCCTGTGTCCGGCTGCAGGCCTTGGCCAGGGGGCACCTGGTCCGCAGGCAGCTGCGGCTGCAGAGCTCAGCCGCCGTCACCCTGCAGTCGTGCTTCCGCATGAGACGGGCGCGGCGGCGCTTCCTGCAGGTGCGCAGCGCGGCCCTGGTCATCCAGAGCGCCCACCGCGCGTGGCTCAGCCGCACGAAGACCGGGCAGGCCCGCAGGGCAGCCACCCGCCTGCAGGCGGCTTACAGGGGCCGCCGCGCTCGCCAGCTCCTCCGGCGCCAGTCTGCGGCCGCGTGTACAATCCAGGCGGCTTTCCGAGGCCACAGGGAGCGGGTGCGGTTCCAGTCTGTGCTGCGGTCTGTCGTCACGATCCAGAGGTGGTACAGGGCCCGCACGGCAGCCCGTGACCTGAGGGCCCGGCTCTTGGAGGCGAGGACAGCCGCGCGTTCTCTGCAGGCCGCCTGTCGAGGCTGGCAAGTGCGGGCGCAGATGCGCAGGGAGCGGCAGGCGGCGCTGACGATTCAGGCCGCGTTCAGAAGGGCCCAGGCCCAGAGGCGGTTCCGACGGCTGAGAACAGCGGCGCTGCTCCTGCAGCGGCGTTGGAGAGCGAGGGCTGCGGGAAGGAGGCAGCGCGTGGCGTACGCGGGGCTTCGGCAGGCGGCGCTGACGCTGCAGGCCGCGTGGAGGGGGAGGACAGCGAGAAGGCAGGTCCAGAAGCGGCACGCGTGTGCAGCTGTCATCCAGGCCCACTATCGGGCCCACCGCCTTGGGAGGGAGCAGCGGCTCTTGTACCTGAAGACCAAGGCGGCCGTGGTGACTCTGCAGTCCGCCTTCCGGAGGGCGCGAGCGAGAAGAGAGCGCGCGCAGGCACGTGGCAGGGCGGCGGCCGTCGTCCAGTCCCACTACAGAGCGCTCAGGGCCAGGAGGAGGTACGTGGCCTGCCGGGCCTCCGCCATCGCCATTCAGAGGTGGTACCGGCACGTGAGAGCTGCCCGCCAGCAGCGCAGGGCGTACCTCCGCTTGGAGGAGGCAGCGACCCGCGTCCAGGCTGCGTATCGGGGCCTGAGGGCCAGGAGGCAGCTGCAGCGCATGCACGGGGCCGCCACTGCCATCCAGGCCGCGTTTAAGATGCGCCAGGCGCGAGGGAGGTTCCGCCAGGTGAGGGCGGCGGCCCTGGTCGTCCAGGGCCGGTACCGGGCCTCTCGCCAGGGCCGGGCGCAGCGGGCGCGGTACGTGGCCGTCCTGCAGGCCACTCGCGTTCTGCAGGCGAGTTGGCGAGGAGCGCGAGTGCGGCGGGCCCTGCGGCGGGTGCGGAGGGCAGCGGTGCTGATCCAGTCCTGCTTCCGCGGGCACCGCGAGCGCACGCGCTTCCTGCAGCTGAAGCGGGCGGCGCTCACCGTGCAGCGCAGGTACCGCGCGGCCAGGGCGGGACGCGTGCAGCTGCGGAGCTATGCCAGCCTGAGGCGCTGTGCCACCCGCGTGCAGGCCGCGTTCAGGGGCAGGAGGGCCAGGCGACGGGCGAGGGCCCTGCATCTGGCCGCAGTGCTCATTCAGAGGCGGTTCAGGGCCCTGCTGCTGAGGAGGAGGTTCCTTTCTCTCCGGAGCGCTGCCGTCTGGGTTCAGAGACGGTATCGTGCCAACGTTCGCGCAAAGCATCGCCGGCAACTCCTGCGCTTGCGAGAGGCAACTGTCACGATCCAGGCCTGGGTCCGAGGCTGGCTGGTGAGGAGAAGGCTGCGAGAGAGGCACAGGGCTGCCACCGTGGTCCAGGCTGCGTTCAGGACGCACCGAGCACGGGCGAGGTACCAGGCCCTGAGACAGGCCTCGGTCCTGACCCCGCGGCGGCACCGAGCCGGCCGAGCTGCGAGGCTGCGGAGAGAAGAGTGTGTCGAACAGAGGGGGGCAGCCGAGCTCCTGCCGGCCGCACAGGAGGGAGCGGAGGCAGGACGGCTCTTGGGGGAGCACAGGGCTGCTGCCGCCATACAGAGCGCGTCCAGGAGGCACCGGCGGCGTCTCTCCCGCCAGCAGCTGCGGGGGGTCCCCACGGTGACCCAGGAGAGACACAGCGCAAATGAGAAGGGGGCGCTCGCGGAGGCCGCGGCCTGTTTGCCGGTGGGTTCTCCGGACCCCGCGGTGGGGGAGCCGAGTCGGGAGCAGCATCTGGCGGCGGCCACCGTTCAGCCGCGTCTCCGAGCCGTCAGCGTGCGGAAGGGTCACCCCCAGGTCAGAGCAGCCGCGGCTTCTGTTCGGAGAAGACGCAGCGTGGCCGTGGCAGCGCGAGCCCCGGCAGCCCCCGGCCTGCGGTCGTCCTGCGGAGGTTTGCGGGGACACAGGCACGGCGACCGCAGGCCCCGGGCCGCCCCCCTCCCTCAGGCCCGCGCCACCGACCCGGCCGCTGCTGTACGGAGTCACCGCCGGTCGTACGTCCGAGGGACGGAGAGGGGAGGGCGGTGCTCAGCGGCCCGCAGACCCGCACCAGCTGTTGAGGCCGCCTGTCGAGGCCCTCGGGGGACACGGGCGCCGGGAGAGGCCTCCGAGGGCGCCATGGCCGCCAGCGCTGGGCCCCCTGCGTCCCGCTGTGATGGGCCCGGAGCTCAGGACGCTGCCCCGAGCCCAGTGGACAGGCCGCACTCGGGGGCCGAAGCTTCTGATGATTCTCAGGGGGAGGCCGCGGTCGGCACCCCGCCAGCTCTCCGGGAAGCCGCCCCAGGGACGCGGGGAGCACGGGAGCCTGCCGCCCTGCGCGTCCGGACCTCCTTCCGCACGGCCGTGTGCCGGAGCAGGTTCGTCCGACGGAGCAGGGCTGCGGTCACCCTGCCGCTGTCCTTGCGGGCTCGGTGGACCCGGAGACGGTTCCTGCTGGGGAGGGGCGCGGTGGCCATGCAGGATCTCCGCCGCCACCGCGCCGGTGCATCTGCGAGGCTCCCGGGGCGCGCGTGTGTGCACACCAGGGGCAGCGTCGTCGTCCAGGCGTGGACCAGGGGGTTTCTACAGAAACGGCAGTTGCAGCGGATCGAAGCCAGCGCCTTAGTCATCCAGGTGCGTGACCTCCGTCCTCGCGGTGCCCGGGGCTCGAGGGCGCTGGTTTGGGGCTGGTTACTGGTCTCCCCAAGTGCCGCGCGTGGGAGCGGGAGCCGAGGGCACCAGGAGGGCCTGGGCCCAGGCAGCACCCCGCGGGGGGGAACTCCGTGGGTGCCATCGCAGCTCTCCCGGGGGGAGGGGGCGGCAGCGCGGTTTCCCTGTGGAGAGACATTTATTCTCAGCGAGAATTTTAATTCTTCGAATTTACAAAATGTAAGTCAGTGAGCACCTCCTGGCGTGTGTTTCTGTGCTGAGCAGGCTGCGTGGAGGAGCTACAGAGCCAGGCAGCACGCGTGCGCCGTGGAGGCGGCCTGCAGGATCCAGGCCTGGTTCCGGGCCCGGCGGGCGCGGGCACGGTAATGCGGGCGTGCTGGGGGCCGGGCGGGCATGTGTGTGTGTGCACTTGTGTGTGTGTGTACTTCTGTGTGTGTGCATGTGCGCATGTGCACAGTGATGGTTGCTAGAACGTAAACATAAATGACACTTTTCTTTGTTACGTTCTTTTGTCATTGCCTTTCACATACTTTCTTTCTTTTCGAATGGGGGTACTTATTTAAATGGGGTCGATCAGTACTTCCTGGGTGGATTGAGCTGAAGTTGCTTCCCAATGGCTGCTCCTCAGGTTTCTGAGCATGAGGGCGTCCGCGGTTACCATCCAGAGGCAGTGGAGGGCCGTGCTCCGTGGAAGGAGGGCTCGCGAGCGCTTGCTGACGCTGCAGGTGGGTCTGAACGGGACCGCAGCTCGTCTGCGAAGAGCTGCCTCAGGAAACAAAACAAAAGACCGTGCTCAAGGCCCGCCAGTGTGTTCATTTAAACACATCGCCGTCCTCAGCGGAAACTCATCACAAAATACTCTGTGCGTGTTCCTGTTTCCATAGACGTGCGCAATTATAAGAGAGTCTCAAACCCGACTTTGAAGTGACTTTCAGAATAAGCCTTTTACTTGGAGAAAGTGATCATCGGTGTAGCATTGTGTCCAATAAAAGTCACACGCTTTAAAAACCTACTGTGGACCACAGTGGGTGAACTACTTCAAATATTTACCATTCAATCTTTAGAATAATCGCAGTGCCGTACGATGGTCTTTTACTAAAGAAATAAAAATTGTACTGGGAAGTATCGATGCTCATGTAATAGCCACTATGATTATAGCCACTTATCGGCACACGTCCTGCTGTGTATTGACTTATTGGATCCTCAGTATAACCCTGTGAGGTGGCGCCCACTAGCATACCCATTCTGCAGATGAGGGGAGTGAGGTCCAGCGAGGCGAGGCGGCTTATGGGTGGGGGAGTCTGTGTTGACCTCTGTTGTAAGACAGACCTGGGTCCCATTCACGCTGCACTGAGAAGGTCAAGGACGTCCAGGCTCCTGCAGGCAGGAAGCGTCCCACAGGCCCGTGGGGCTGGGCCTTCGTCGACCTGGGCGAGACCGACTCCCACATTGTCTAACCCCTCTGCCGCCAGCAGCTGGGCCTTTGAGTTTAATATCACACACTTCCCTCATGAGAAGGAGCACGTTCAAGCCTCAGCCAGAGGTTCCTGGGAGTTCCAGTTAAATTCGGTGCTGGTATCAGTAAAATGCACAGAATGTGACTTGACTCTCTATCCCCTGAGTGACGGATTGCACACGAGGAGGTATTTAAAAGACCATCAGCGCGTTCTAGTGACCGTGTGGAGAGTGTCAGCGTTTGAAGGTTCGCCTGCTCACGTGTGTAGCTTGATAGCGGGGCGCACAGGAGCAGACTTGGGCTGACGGTCCTCCGGGCCGAGCGCCTGGTCAGCCATGTTCTCTCCTCCTCCAGGCGTCGGAACGCCGAGCCCCCGTCAGGCTCCTCCGCTTCGCCGCCGCCGCCCGCCGCCACCTGGCCGCCGTCCGCATCCAGAGGGCATACCGGCGCCGCGCGGCCGCGAGCAGCGCAGAAAGGCACCTGGACTCCATCATCCGCATCCAGGTCAGCCCCTCGCAGCGGCGTCTGGGACGCGTGTGCTGTGCACCTTGGTATCTAATGAGTGATTTCTAGGGCGTTAAGCTGGGTCTGGTCATACCGAGCCTTTGCCGGATGCCGAGGGGACCCAGCGGCGGCGGCGGAGGATGGTCTGTGGCGCAGGGATGAGCTGCGTCTCGTCTCCCAAGTCACTGTACTCGCTCCTCCAGGGCACAGCTCCTCCCCGAGTCCCTGTGGCGGGTTTTCTGACTTTTGCCATTTTAGCGAGTGGCAGATCGTCTCGTTTTCCTTATGGATTAGCACTCTTCTGTGTGTGGTGCTTTGTATTTTTTTTTATTTTTAACGTGGTTTCTCTAATACGTACTTTGCCCATTTTTCTGTTGGGCATGTTTTTTTATGTGTCACTGGAGTCCTGGGTGTGAACCCTGATCGTGTGTACTCACAATACACTTACACGTAAGACAGCGCGTGGAGGGCGCATTGCAGTGACCCTGCAGCTCGATGGGGTTCGCAGAAACCACGAACGGCCGCGTGTCCAGGGTTAGACGTAGACGCTCACGCACACCAGCGTGGCCTGGAGGGCTTTGCGGCGGTGGGGGTGAGGGGAGAGGGAAGCCACGCCACGGAGGAGGCTGAGAGGTGGTTTCCAGTGTCCTGTTACGACTGAAATGTCTGTGTCATTAGCGGTGTGCATGTGCACGTACATCCGCTTACATTAAAAATCAAAGTAGCCCGGCCGGTGTGGCTCAGTGGTTGAGCACCGACCTATGAACCAGGAGGTCACGGTTTGATTCCCGCTCAGGGCACAGGCCCGGGTCGTGGGCTCCATCGCCAGTGGGGGGCGCGCAGGAGGCACCTGTCAATGATTCTCATCACTGATGTTTCAGTCTCTCTCCCCGCTCCCGACCTCTCTCTGAAATCAATAAAACACACAAAACTGAAGTAACGTCCTCACGTGCTTTACGCAGAGATGGTTTCGGGCAAGGTTGCGGCTGAAGAGGTTTATGCAGATCTGTCACAGCGTCATCGAGATCCAGCGCGAAGTTCAGGAGCGTCAGAGGCGGCAGGACAGGGCGGCCTCCGTGTTACAGACGGCCGCGCGCCGCTTCCTCCTCCGCAAGAGGCACGAGCAGCTCCGAAACGGAATCGTGAGGATCCAGGTGGGCGACTGCAGGCGCCGCGGTTGTAGCTCAGGACTTGGGTTGCAGTTCATCTGCAGGAAACCTGACTTTAAAAAAATATATTGTATTGATTTTTACAGAGAGGAAGGGAGAGGGATAGAGAGTTAGAAACATCGATGAGCGAGAAACATCCATCAGCTGCCTCCTGCACACCTCCCACTGGGGATGTGCCCGCAACCAAGGTCCATGCCCTTGACCGGAATCGAACCTGGGACCCTTCAGTCCACAGGCCGATGCTCTATCCACTGAGTCAAACTGGTCAGGGCGGGAGATCTGACATTTTGAAAACAGTCACACACCCTTTAAAAAGCTGAGATTGGGCCACAGACTGAGTCCTAATCACTAAGCTGCCAGAATGTTCTGTTCAGATTCCCTGCGGGAAGTGTGTGCTTGACTGGTGACAAGTGTATTCGCAGTTTGAGTAGAGGTAGCTGTCAGCGCGTGGACTTCCATTGTGGACAGGAAGATCTGTGCATTTCTTAGAAAGACCGAGGCAGCTGTTTCTTGGAACCTGAGTGAGGCTTTAGTTGCAGGTGTCTGCTCATTGGTCTAAACTCACGGAGGATGTTTACTTTGTGGAGGTAATGCCGGGTCAGCTTAAAGCATCCTGGGTTGTGGTCTTGGAAAAGCAGTGTTTGTCCCCCAGGCGCTGTGGAGGGGCTACTCTCTGAGGAAGAAGAACAAATGCACCAAAATTAAAGCCATTCGCACAAGCCTTCAGGCTCTGAGCGGGGAGGCGCGCGAAGAAGACAAGCTGTACAGGAGAGCAGCGCTGGCCCTGCACCACCTGTTGACATACAGGCACCTGTCGGCCGTCCTTGAGGCCCTGAAGCACCTGGGTTAGTGTCCCCGTGCCAACAGGTCTTATCTGAGGTCAGACTCCACGGCCGCCTCCGGGCCCACAGGCCGCTCTCGTGGCCCCGATGGGCAGGGGCCTCGTGTGGCTGTGAGTCTCCCTCTTCCTCCCAGAGGTCGTCACGAGGCTGTCCCCGCGGTGCTGTGAGGACATGGCCCGCAGCGGAGCGGTCCCGAAGATATTCCTCCTGATCCGGAGCTGTAACCGCAGCGTCCCCTGCATGGAGGTCGTCAGCTACGCCGTGCAAGTCCTGCTGCATGTCGCCAAGGTAGCTGCCCGCCTCAGCGAGCTCGGCCTCACGCAGGAAGCCCGCCCAGCTCGCCCCCGGAAGGCACATGCCCGGTCCCACTCACGCACCTGCAGGGCTAGGGCGGCAGGGCTTGGCCTGTGGACGTGGGTAGTGGAGGAACCGGCCCTCGGTGAGCACTCGTTACTGAGCCTGGCGCTGTCACTCCCGTCCTAGAGAGACGGGGGAGGGAGGCGGAGCTGAGCTGGACCGTTTCTGTCTGCCGGTCCTGCCCCCAGCGCTGTCTCAGGACAGGGCCGCCTCCTGCAGCAGGCGATGAGGACACGCCGCAGCAGCCACCTGCACTGCTCTCTCCCGGGGCGTTAGGCCCCCGGGTGTGGGGGGCGCAGGTCTGTGCTGTCGCGATGCAGCTAGTTGATGGGGATGAGAGGCCAGCTCTCCCCCCACCCCCACCCCCCAAGCCACAGCTGGGGCTCTGTCCCCCGGGGTTTCTGATGGAGCAGGAGGGGCCCAGACACAAGCTCGGGGGCTGGACAGGAAGAGCAGGTGCGCCTGGGAGAGGGACTCGGGATGACAGGGGGGTCACAGGTCACTCATCAGCCCTTCGCAACCGCGGCAGGTGGGCCGGGCGCGTGGCCCTGAGCTTCCTTCCGGTCCCGGGGTTCCTGCAAATCCCTGTGCTCACTGCCCCTTCACCTCCCCTGTCTCCTCAAGTACGAGAAGACGACAGCCGCGGTGGGCGCCGTGGACGGCTGTGTGGACACGCTGCTGGACCTGCTGCGGATGTACCGGGAGAAGCCGGGCGACAAGATCGCAGACAAGAGCGGGAGCATCTTCACCAAAACGTGCTGCTTGTTGGCTGTTCTGTTGAAGGCGACAGGCCCAGCCTCGGTGGGTTGACGCTGCC